>VMBQ01002043.1:101019-148554 GCA_007657795.1 Dreissena rostriformis | reverse complement strand
TTGAAGTCATGTCAAGTGCGTGCAAGGTCCGATGTTGTAGTCGTGTCTAGTGCGTGCAAGGTCCGATGTTGAAGTTGTGTCTAGTGCATACAAGGTCCGACTTTGAAGTCATGTCTAGTGCGTGAAAGGTCTGATGTTGAAGTCATGTCTAGTGCGTGAAAGGTCTGATGGTGAAGTCGTGTCTAGTGCGTGCAAGGTCCGATGTTGAAATCGTGTGTGGTGCGTGCAAGATCCAATGTTAAAGTCGTGGCTAGTGCGTGCAAAGTCCGAAGTTGAAGTCATGTCTAGTGCGTGCAAGGTCCGATGTTGAAGTCGTGTCTAGTGCGTGCAAGGTCCGATGTTGAAGTCGTGTCTGGTGCGTGCAAGGTCCGATGTTGAAGTTGTATCTAGTGCGTGCAAGGTCCGATGTTGAAGTCGTGTCTAGTGCGTGTAAAATCTAGTTTATCAATGGGTTAGTATAGCGCCATACTCGGCGGAGAAGAAAAACATCATACTCGTCGGATAAGTATGACGGAATTCTCGGCGGAGAAGAACGACGTCTTTTGAAATCAATGTAAACAATATATTGTGTATCGACTTATTGTTAACGTACTCTGTTAGTCAACGCGCTGTCTAGGCAATAAAGATGCAAGGTGTGCGCAAACTATTGCACCAGAATGTTGGCGGAACCTCGATACGGGTCTTCGGCGTTGCACAGAATATTGTCGTCTAGGATGGCCGTCCGCCTGCCAAGCGCACCCGCAGTCCTTTACAAAAGTATTTTTAGTGCTGTGCATACCGAAAAGGAGAATCGATTTACACAAATGTTCACTAAATGACACAAAACATATTTACGATTAGAGAACCATTGTCAAAGTTGAATATTAAATTGTTAATATCAAAATCAATGCATGCATATTATTTAATCCTAAATGCATTAAGGTGAGTTTTTTAAATAGGGTTTGACTTTTGGGGGTTCAACCTTGCTTCAAAGGTTTTTCAATGCGCACACTCTTTTTATCGAATCGTTTTGTTATGAACGCTATTTCTTAGTATATTATAATATATACTAAGAAATAGCGTTCATAACAAAACGATTCGATAAAAAGAGTAAAATATATATATATAGAGAACATTCTTATATATAGAACATTCTTACACATTCACTTACTGTAAAATGATTTGTTTTCGTTGGAAATTAAATTTTGTTGATTTCGTGGGTCCGATCGACGAATTTAACACAAACACATCGGAAAAATAACCGACGCAATTTTTTTCCCCAAATCAGGAATCAACGACTTAACGTGTCCACGAAAAAATCAGTTTTTAAACCACGAAATTGTATGTCGAATATTTATAATTTCACAGTATCTTACAAGTGAGACACATGCATCACATAGCGGTCTGCTTGTACAATATATTGTTAGCTTGTATGCTTGTAACAAAAGTATGCATCGTAAGCAACAAAATACCGCATTCATGAATATACGAATTGAAACATGCTACTATAACATTTTATTGATGAAGAACATGTCGAATTCCTACAATTTATATGAGCCTCGCTCTGGTAAAACTGGACTTACTCCATTCCGCACAGGCTAATCAGGGACGTCACTTTCCGTCTTGAAAGGATTTTTGTTTCGAAGAGGCTACTTTTAAACGAAATATTCTCTAAAAGCGGACAGTGCCGTCGCTGATTTGCATATGCGGACTGCTCAGACTAATCTGGGACGACACTTTACGCACATGCAGTAAGCTCCTGATTCCCTGAGCAAGGTTCATATCATTTGAATACACGAAGCGGCCTCTAGTGCGTACTAGGTGCGATGTTGATGTAAACACATCATGAATATATGAATTGAAACATGCTACTAGAACATTTTATTAATGAAGAACATGTAACATTTCTTCAATTAATATCCAATTTGGATGCACGTAGATGCTTCTAGTGCGTGCAAGGTCCGATGTTGAAGGTGTGGTTTGCCCCACCAGAGAACACCGCCTGGATGATGCCGTACAAGGTAGGGTCACGTTGGTGCAGGTGGTTCTTCCCGGCGTTCTCCGTGGAACACACTGAGCTGCCGCACCTGAAGACATTTATAAGTAAAATCTAAACAAGGTTTGTTTTAAAAGAGCTGTTTGCACAATTTTAGCGATTGTTGATTTTTGTGTCGATGGAAGCCATGAGGCCGACTTCACTGCAGACAGTAGTTGTTTAAGACGTATCGCGGGTTTTGGGCATGAAAATGTTGTAATATTACTCTAATGTTGGAATGCAAATGTGTAGAATTCATCAAAGCACGTTGAAAAGTTTTTCTATTCGATGGAGATACATACTTATATGTTGTTTAGTATACCGTTGTCTTATGTATAATAATGTGTGTTTGTTAAATATTACATCGGCATGTGCGGCCCGCTATTGCCTTCTGTATCTTTTTGGTGATCAGCACCGAAAAACACCGACGTCGCGACAGCGAAATATTCCTGGGCATCGTGCATAGCATAATGGTCTGACCAGAGGTTGTGTGACTGAGCGTTGCTATAGGCGTTGAGGATCTGCAGAAAGTTCAAAAACAGTAACATAGTGAAAACAACACTATTTTAACATAATTATCTTGTTTAATTCACTGAAATAGAACACAAGTAAATGTCCGATGGAACGAGATAAAACAAGGGGATTCCTTATCTCGACGCAGCGGAGTCAAATCTAGTTCACAAACGTGTTCGATCATGTACGAATCGAGCACATTTTTGCTTTTGTTCAGCAATTATTGCATAAACTCTATCTATAATGCTCTCTGGCGGGGTGCAGAATCTTGGCAAAAGGAGGGCTTGAACGGGAGAGATCGTGTATTAACAAGGCGATTCACGTGTCGTTCAAGCACTATTATGTGTTGTTCATATCCATAACCTGGTCCACGCGCAGTTTCTTCCCTTATTAAAGGAAAACTGCCTATCCGAAGGTAAAGCCTCGTCATTCCTGATGATGACCGAGTAAGGCATATGTAAAACACAACATTGAACTGTATGACGTCATATAAAATAATCAAATCATTTTGTCGATGTCGGATGAACAAGACATATTGTTTTCAATGTTATTTTAATTTATGTTGGTTTGTGTGATTTGTTTATGCAATAATAGCGAAAATACACATTTTCTCGGACATGATCATCTGCGGGGGCTCTCAAAATCCGTTCCTGCTGCGAACTCGGGCAGGAACGGATTTTTCGAGCGTCCGCAGATGATCATGCCCTCGAAAACGTGTATTATCGCTATAATCTTACTCTTGTCATTCTAGTTCATGACTTTTGAAATTATCTTATTCACAGACCGAACAACAAAAATAAATCGACTTAAGGAATAATAAAATGAAACGCCAGAACCTTTATCGGGAGTGAAATTTGTGTTATTAACAGCAAGTACTATCGTTCGAAAACATATAAGCCGAGTTTTGGGAAAACGGGGCTTAATGCATGTGCGTAGCGTGTCGTCCCGGAAAACTACGCGGGCAGGGTAGGCTGCGTAGGCTAATCAGAGACGACACTAACCGCCTAAACTGAATATGTGTTTAGAAGAGACTTCATTTACACGATTAATTCCATAAAACTTAAAAGTGTAATGTCGGTCTGAGACGACACTCAACGTACATGCATAACTCCCGGTTTTCCCAGAGCGAAGCTCATTTTTATTTATTACCGAGACTCTACTCGTCGGAAAAGTATGACGTCTTTGGAGATGAATGAAGAACATATATTGTGTATTGAATCCATGTGAACTTACTCTGTTTGTCAAAGCGCTGTCCAGACCATAAAGATGCACGGTGTGCGCAAACTCATGCACCAGAACGTTCAGCTCTCCTCGATACGGGTCTGCGGCGTTGCACAGGATGTTGTCGTCCAGGATGACCGTCCGCCTGCCACCCGCACCCGCAATTCGGCAAAACTTCCGGCCATCGAACGTACAAGAACGTGAACATGTTCCGCTGCAGCCTGTGTATATTTGGTAGCAAGAACAGCTCGGTAAATCAATTCGAACTAGCCGACAGACACTTTAAATCTAAACTAGAAATGGCGCGGCAGATGCCGACGCGTATCCCCACGCCGCGACATGGATGGTCGAGATAGATCGTATTGACATAAGACAATTTCAGTTTTAAAGTGACGTCACGTCAATTGGTGAATAAATGAAGAAGTTATGTTAAAACTAAATTTTGGGCCCAACCCCAAACCCCATTCTCCTCTATCTCCTCCTACACTTTTAGCACTAGAACCTTAAAACTTACACGCATGGTAGCTATGAGCATACGTGCGACGGTGCACTATTTGGAACTTTGATCTGACCCCTGGGTCAAAAGTTATTATCATGTGCGTCGCACGTTGTTAGTAAAATGATATTTTTTTTCACCCATTTTACCCATTTATTTACCAATTACTTTTGACCCAGGGGTCAGATCACCGTCACCGTCGCCCATATGCTCATAGCTACCATGTGTGTAAGTTTCAATGTTCTATTGCTAATAGTGTAGGAGGAAATATGGTCCGATAAAAAAAAGAGGAGATCAATACAATATCCCCACGCTTTTAAAAGCGTGGTGATAACAATATGCTGTATCTTTATGGTAAAAATCTGTCGTGGTTTATATTTGTTGTGTCTGAGTATCCATTTACATGGGCATTATATAACAATAATTGATACAATAAACATGTTTCATTTACTGAGTTAAGATTATTGGTCAGTGTCTTCTTAGTAAAGGATATAATAGTGTTAACATGTGTAACGTAACAGCATATACAGCATATGCAAATTGTTTATTCTTATAACATTAATAGTGTGTGAATTAAATAGATGTTTGAATAATGTAAGAAAATGTTAAAAAAATTATTTACATCAACATCTATAAACAAAATAACGGTTATAATTAATGATACATATTATATCATAATAATAAGTGTTCAAAATATTTAAAAGTTAATTATGAGCAAGTAAATACTGGTCCAAAATGGTTGAAGGTTTATAATTAGCAAGAAGGAACACGAAATATCCTTGCATTCATTTTAGAATTTGTAGAATAGACTAGGTCAACAAATTGAAAGATCAAAATCTAGAGACTGTATATTTAACAAGCCATTCAATTGATATTATCTCATATAACTATTGAAATAGGCCGACCTTATTTACATCAGTCAAACAAACTTGCATCAGATAGTAATATCTTATTTGCATCAGTCAAACAAGGTTGCATTAATCATACAAAATTCTGCACTGGAAAACGTAATTTTATGCAACTATAAGAGTACATTACAACTTTATATCATGTCTAGATGGATTATTCGATAAGTGTGTAAATACTTGAATAGTGTTGTTTCTCCGTTCCCAGGGTGTCAGTGATTCAGTACATTTAGAATTAAACCAATCAACAACAAGCACGTGAAGAAACGGACACTAATGACCAATCAAAGTTATAATGAAATTTTGTGCAAATTAACATTTAGACAATATGTAGAGGTTTGGTCAGAAACAGAGATTCTGCGGTTAGATTTGTCACGTTTTCTTGTCGTAGCGGGGCCATTTGGCCCCNGGATAGTTCAGACGTTATATACGATTATTGCTGCAATGCCTGCGAGGAGGACAATATCAACAAGGAGGCCTTGTTCTACTGTCAGCAATGTTCGAAGGGATACTGTGATAAATGTATCGAAAAACACAATGGCCTATTTAAGAAACACAAATCATTCGGAAGAAAGGAACTGGATAAGTGGCCCGCTGTCAAGACAGCTTTGGATCTCCTACAGAACTGTCAACAACACCCTGATTACCGCATTGAGCTGTTCTGTGAAGACCATAAGAAACTGTGTTGTGTTCTGTGTCACCTTCACGATCATAAGTAAGTGGGCAAGTCTTCATTTTGCATTATGTGTAAATGGTATCGAAAACGAAAGTTTTTTCCATTTCGGATCATGGGTAAATGGTACGGAAAACGAAAGTAAATTCTAAATAGAAAGAACGCCCTTCGTTTTCATGGATTTCAATCCGTTAGAACTTAACGATAAATGAAGTACAATCGTAGGAATTAGTTTACTTACACAAATATTGAAAATAAGGCAAAGCAAGTGAATTTTGAAGGATTTAAACCTGCAATAAACTTCGTGTAATATAGTGTTATTTCTTTTATTTACGTAACGCCGAACGGGCTCCTAGTATGTGTGTAAAATAACGATGATTTGGTCAAAACAAAAACAAGATGTGGGTTATCATATCCATCACCGACAATCAAATGCCTCTGTCGTGTCGAGGTTAAACGTCATTTTTACATCGAAAATCATGGGTTCGATTCCCGCTTGTGGCTTACTATTTATTATCAACGCTTTTCGCTATTATATTTGATTTAGACTATTTCAAATAGTAAAGTTCTGTAAATAAATACATCAAATGAAATTATAAAAAAAAAATCACAAAAGTGTGAAGAAGTCTATTTATTTCCCAAGTCGAATTGTCCCTGTCTAATAAATTGTAGAGAACGTGTTTTAATGTGCAAGGTTTAGGTGAGTTATTCCTTCCTGATCTGTGTAAATGCAATGTTAACACATTGTTTGTTCAAATATGTGTTTTTATGATCCAGCAATCATTTTCACATATTTTAACATACACAATTGAACTATTCTATATGGAACATTTGTTATTCGAAAAATCGATTCGTAAGTAAGAAATATGAACTTATAAATGCAAACTAGTTTATTTCGCTCACAAATGATGTAAAACATCTTAATAATACTTGTAATTAGTGTAAGCTAGTTGTAAATAAATACGATATAAATTAATGCAAAATCTAAAATTCTCAACTGACGCCTGGTTGTGACATATTAATTGGTGTAAACACGGGATCCTTGCAAGTGAACCTGGAACATTAAACTAACATTAAAGCGTTGAAACTAAACCTTTCCTTTTGTTCGATCAAGTATAAACCATAGACCATTTCTATGCTCCAATTGTGTATTTCATTCTGCCAAGTGCTTTCATTTGCTTTTTTCCACGTGTTTAACCTGATTTAGTATCATGTTATCATCAATGACTCTATAAGACATATAGTATACATTTATAATATCTAATACGCCTTGCTTTATCAATAGTTCATAAGATAGAAGTTTGTAAGTAAATGGTAGTGAAAAACACGAGTGGAAAATATTTAATGTTAATGCAACTTGGAATGTCTGAGAATACTTAATTAATTGGTACAATTTTCGTAAATTTAGATTTTAGCCTATTTGCAAGAGAAAGAACATAAACTCTAAATGTCGTATTACAGTTCTAGAACCTTAAGTGAGTGTTGCTTTCTTTGTCTTCTCCGCGATTGATAATAGTCACTTTCAATTCACAATGTTTACCGTCCGACGAATTTTCACAAAAGAGGTCACATTGTCCTCTTTCAGGCCCACGTCTGCCGTGTTAAGGCCTCTGTCATTTTTAGTCTGGCGAGATCCCTCGCATTGTTTTTTGTGCAAAAGGTACATTTTTCGAATGAAAGCGGACTGTTATTTTGCATAAAAATGCGTCCTCAAGTGTTGGCGGCTACTTTAATATGCGGCGTACGATACCGGTCATTTCTACTACACCAACATATATACACTGTTGGTATATTGTCTTATGAACAGAAAAAAGTATTTGAAAATGTTTTGTAATTCATATCAGTTATTTGATTACTCAATAAATCGAGTTGTGCGACCTAGCGATCTCAAGTGTTGTTAGGCAATTCTTTAATATTATACAAGTGAAAGTGTGAATGTGCAATTTAGATAAGCATATTATACTATAATAACTTGTTCATATTATCTGGTCGTTATCTAAGAATGTCGGTCTTTGGTAAATTTGACTTAATGTAAAAATAAAAAAAAGATACAAGGAGCTTCATGAACCATGTTATACCGACCTTGAACTTCGTTTTAAATGATAGCTTTCTTTGATTTGATGTATTTATTACTAAACGTAGGTTTCCATTACAGTAATGTATTTGTTCTTCAGGCCATGCNTATCATCCGGAAACCACCTGGTGGACGGACCGACAGACAGACCGACATGTGCAAAGCAATATTCCCCCATCTTCTTCAAAGGGGGGCATAAAAATAAACATAAGAACTAAAGAGCCCAAATATAAAAACAAGAACAAAAGTAAAAAAAGAAAGAAAAAAAGAGAAAAAAAAGTTAACCACACCGGGGCTCAAACCACTGACCCATGGAGTAAAAGCCAAGCGCCGAGACCACTCAGCCATCCGTCTTCACTTGTGAGTGTGTGTAATTCAGAGTTTATGTTCGGGTCGTCGTTGAGTCTTTACGACTTCATTATGTGCGGACCTGACCATCCGTCTTCACATGGGTTGCCATTTATTTCATACTTTTAATAACCATCCACATGTTGTTACAAAATATAACAACAACAAAAGAAATGGAGATTTGTTTATGTTTCGCGTCTGAGACGCTTTTTAATTTTATCAATTTTTAACGATGATTTTTCGTAAATGAAGGTGTATTTTCAGTATAAGTCTGCATCATTAGTGTTATTTTGCACACTGATGTACACTGTTCATTTCTTTCTTGAATCTGTGACAAAAAGTTGAAAAATTCTCATTTTGATAAACTGTGAACAAGTCCCTTTCAGATATGAAGAGCCATACATTGGTTGATCAGTAATTCAAACCTGCCACAGCTCATATAACTCATATGAAGCAGGGACCAATACACACAAGACCTACTATGAAGCAGGGACCTATACACACAATATTCCAATTGGTCACTGTATCAAGCATCAACAACATTTATGGTATCAAAGTTGCACTATGTGTAGTTGTATTTTTGGTAACTTTTCAAATAATTACTAAACATGCTGATTGCAAAAATGTGCGAACTTGACATGTATATCTTGCCAATATAAACCGGACACTGACCATGCATGATTAGTTCAATATACCGTTAGGTTGAATATACTTTAATTTCTGTACTGGAATTTAGTAAAATAGAAAGAGGCATGCCCACTAAACTACTCTTATGTTAAAAAAGGTTATAATTATTAAACCTGTAAAACATGAGTACAAACTATACTTAGTATGAATAAAGGACCCAATTCAAATGTGTAATTTATGCTAATAGAAATCGTAAGTATCGTGTCAGTTTTTGCAAGCGTAAGTGTGTTCCAGGTTTTTACTCTTTCTTCTTATTAACCCTTAATATACAAACAACAAATGAACTCTGCATCCTTCCACAACCTTATAATTTATATAGAACTTGTAATATTATAACAGCAGCTTTTAAGTTACAGCCTTATGCTTTCTAGTACACACACTAAGCAGGAGCCCAGGAATCTCCAGCACACACTAAGCAGGAGCCCAGGAATCTCCAGCACACACTAAGCAGGAGCCCAGGAATCTCCAGGGAGGTTCAGCTAACTGAGATCAACAAGTACTTCATTTAATATCAGCCACACAAACATATTATTCACACTGTCTAAATTAAATATGTAGTTCAGGGAATATTTAAGTAAAATAATTATTTCAACTATTTTGGCCACATTTTAAGTATAACATGATCAGCAAAAACAGTAAATTATACATATACATGTATAACAAAGCAAATGTTATATTTCAATATTTACCCTATACATGATTGGTCCACAATGTTAATAAAATAGCCCAGCTATAAATATCCTTTTGTCGTAATGCAAATTCTGGAACTACTTTCTGGTACCTCAATCAATCATTAATTGGGAATTGTAGGAGTACACACTGGACAGGCCATTAGAACTGACTCGGGGAAAAACATCACTCAGACTATTAAATATCTCACAAATATTAACACATTATACTTAATACATTATGTTCTAAACTAAGTAAACCTCGCTAAGTGACCCCCTTGTCTCCATGATAAGCCCATGCAGTATGAAACTCTAAGTGTTATAACACCATTCCTTTCATCAAAACCTCGAGCCCATTGTTAGCAATGCTTGGAATGACATGTTTTTATGACCTTTGACATGTTCGACCTTGACTTTTGCGTAAGTTAAACATGTCTTGTGCGCAACAAAGAGTGTCAACATGAGAAAAGTCATGTTTTAGCTGAATAATGCCCATATTAGACCTTTGTGAGTGTGACCTTGACCTTTGAGTTAATGGAACTGGCCTTGCACATGACATAACATCTCCACACCAAGATCATTTGTGGAAAGTAAATCGTTAATACCTTTAAGAATAATTAATTGACTGTCCAGACAAGCTGTAGCATGCCCAGATTTGATCTTTTACTTGTAAGAAAGACTTTGACCTTTCAGTTAAGGACACATGTTGTGCACATGATAAACATCTCTACACATTGATCATTTGTCGCCAAAAAAAATAAAATAAAATTGCCAGATAAATAAAGTTACAGTCTGGACAAGATCAGATTGATGCCAGCTCAACCAAACACTGCACCGCACAATGGGTTTGCCAAAAACAGCTTCACTGCAGCTACCTGGAGAACACACTCATCACCTAATTACGTTAATTGACATGATTTATACATATGAAATACCATACTTAAAAAATATCACTGTCCACATATCTTTAACTACAATTAAAATGGATAATGGTGCTGTCATTTTGTAACTCAAATCCAATAATGAAGAAAGTAGCTAATTATACAAACAACATAAATAACACTTTAATAAAATAAATGTGTTGCAGACACTGATGCCCCCAAGACACACCCATTATATATTCTATACTGCAGACACTGATGCCCCCAAGACACACCCATTATATATTCTATACTGCAAAAAATAGAGAAAGGGCTGTAATTATGCCCAAAAAAATAACAACCAAAATTCCTTTCTTCATGATCATCTTGACCTTAAGGTCATTTAAGTATGAAGGTTTATCAATATCACCCAGTAGTTAAAAAAGGGTTGACAACACAAATGAGGAGTTGAAAACATATAATTTTGGGATTATAATATTCTAGTTTGGAAAAGCAGGCAAAGGGTCATTATTCTGCCAAAACTTGTTTCAGCCAAAATTCGTATATAAACAGTAATCTACACATTATGGTTATTCAACTGTGTGAAAGTTTGAGTGAGATCCACCCAGTTGTTAAAGAGGAGTTAAAAACACAAGAGCCGGGACTTACATACATACATACATTTGTACGTATGGACAGACAGACAGACAGACAGACAAGTGCAATGCTTAATGAATCCCACTCTGTGGGGACATTAAAATGAGCGACATGTTCTCCATAGAATATTCTCATAGTTATACAACAAATGAGCGACATGTTCTCCATAGAATATTCTCATACTTATACAACAAAACCCCATGTACAGATGGCACATGAGGATGAAACTAGTTGGATTCAGGTTCATGACAGTCAATATGAAACTAGTTGGATTCAGGTTCATGACAGTCAATATGGGCACATGAGGATGAAACTAGTTGGATTCAGGTTCATGACAGTCAATATGGCAAGTGAAACTAGTTGGATTCAGGTCCATGACATTCAATATAGCAAGTGAAACTAGTTGGATTCAGGTTCATGACAGTAAATATGGCAAGTGAAACTAGTTGGATTCAGGTTCATGACAGTCAATATGGGAAGTTGCTTCACACCAAGTCTGTTCACCAAACCACACATTTTTTTTCAGGGTTCATTGGTGCATTTTTCGGACAGTTGTATTCTCTGGCAAATTCATAGGAGTTTGACAGCGTGCCAATCACTCTAAAAACATACAAAAAGAATATATTGAATGTGAATGTTGACATGTTACTTTTCATTCTGATAAAATATATTGACTATGGAAAGTTGGGCTTTCATTCTGACAGTCAATATTTCAGAAATGCTTACAATTTGTATTACAATACATGTACTATTAAACAAAATCCTGTACCATGATCTAAACATCCTCATACAGTCTATAAGACCTAGCCTGGTTGTGCTTAGGATATTCATTTTGCATGCTTACCTGTATTCTGCATGACTGTGTGGGTCACATACCTGTACTCCATGGGGCTGTGCAGGTTATAATCACCTATACTCCATAGGACTTAGAACTCTATAGGGCTGTGCCAGTTAAATAAATCACATGTACTCCATAGAGCTGTGGGGTCACACTCACCTGTACCTGTAATCCATAGAGCTGTGGGGTCACACTCACCTGTACTCCATAGGGCTGTGGGGTCACACTCACCTGTTATCCATAGAGCTGTGGGGTCACACTCACCTGTACTCCATAGAGCTGTGGGGTCACACTCACCTGTACTCCATTGAGCTGTGGGGTCACACTCACCTGTACTCCATAGAGCTGTGGGGTCACACTCACCTGTACTCCACAGGGCTGTGGGTCACACTCATCTGTAATCCATAGAGCTGTGTGGTCACACTCACCTGTACTCCACAGGGCTGTGGGGTCACACTCATCTGTAATCCATACAGCTGTGGGGTCACACACACCTGTCTCCATAGAGCTGTGGGTCACACTCACCTGTACTCCATAGAGCTGTGGGGTCACACTCACCTGTAATCCATAGAGCTGTGGCGTCACACTCACCTGTACTTCATAGAGCTGTGGGTCACACTCACCTGTAATCCATAGTGCTGTGGGGTCACACTCACCTGTACTCCATAGAGCTGTGGGTCACACTCACCTGTAATCCATAGAGCTGTGGGGTCACACTCACCTGTACTCCATAGAGCTGTGGGGTCACACTCACCTGTACTCCATAGAGCTGTGGGGTCACACTCACCTGTACTCCATAGAGCTGTGGGGTCACACTCACCTGTACTCCATAGAGCTGTGGGGTCACACTCACCTGTACTCCATAGAGCTGTGGGGTCACACTCACCTGTACTCCATAGAGCTGTGGGGTCACACTCACCTGTACTCCATAGAGCTGTGGGGTCACACTCACCTGTACTCCATAGAGCTGTGGGGTCACACTCACCTGTACTCCATAGAGCTGTGGGGTCACACTCACCTGTACTCCATAGAGCTGTGGGGTCACACTCACCTGTACTCCATAGAGCTGTGGGGTCACACTCACCTGTACTCCATAGAGCTGTGGGGTCACACTCACCTGTACTCCATAGAGCTGTGGGGTCACACTCACCTGTACTCCATAGAGCTGTGGGGTCACACTCACCTGTACTCCATAGGGCTGTGGGGTCACACTCACCTGTAATCCATAGAGCTGTGGGGTCACACTCACCTGTACTCCATAGAGCTGTGGGGTCACACTCACCTGTACTCCATAGAGCTGTGGGGTCACACTCACCTGTACTCCATAGAGCTGTGGGGTCACACTCACCTGTACTCCATAGAGCTGTGGGGTCACACTCACCTGTACTCCATAGAGCTGTGGGGTCACACTCACCTGTACTCCATAGAGCTGTGGGGTCACACTCACCTGTACTCCATAGAGCTGTGGGGTCACACTCACCTGTACTCCATAGAGCTGTGGGGTCACACTCACCTGTACTCCATAGAGCTGTGGGGTCACACTCACCTGTACTCCATAGAGCTGTGGGGTCACACTCACCTGTACTCCATAGAGCTGTGGGGTCACACTCACCTGTACTCCATAGAGCTGTGGGGTCACACTCACCTGTACTCCATAGAGCTGTGGGGTCACACTCACCTGTACTCCATAGAGCTGTGGGGTCACACTCACCTGTACTCCATAGGGCTGTGGGGTCACACTCACCTGTTATCCATAGAGCTGTGGGGTCACACTCACCTGTACTCCATAGAGCTGTGGGGTCACACTCACCTGTACTCCATAGAGCTGTGGGGTCACACTCACCTGTACTCCATAGAGCTGTGGGGTCACACTCACCTGTACTCCATAGAGCTGTGGGGTCACACTCACCTGTACTCCATAGAGCTGTGGGGTCACACTCACCTGTACTCCATAGGGCTGTGGTGTCACACTCACCTGAAATCCATAGAGCTGTGGGGTCACACTCACCTGTACTCCATAGAGCTGTGGGGTCACACTTACTTGTACTCCATAGGGCTGTGGGGTCACACTCACCTGTACTCCATAGGGCTGTAGGGTCACACTCACCTGTACTCCATAGAGCTGTGGGGTC
The DNA here is from genome assembly GCA_007657795.1 of Dreissena rostriformis. Taxonomy (NCBI): domain Eukaryota; kingdom Metazoa; phylum Mollusca; class Bivalvia; order Myida; family Dreissenidae; genus Dreissena; species Dreissena rostriformis. The sequence continues at coordinate 134,468 of VMBQ01002043.1, read as the reverse complement.
ACATACTTACCTATACTCCATATAGCTGTGGGGTCACACTCACTTGTACTCTATAGAGCTGTGGGGTCGCACTCACCTGTAATCCATAGAGCTGTGGGGTCACACTCACCTGTAATCCATAGAGCTGTGGGGTCACACTCACATGTAATCCATTGGGCTGTGGGGTCACACTCACCTGTAATCCATAGAGCTGTGGGGTCACACTCACATGTACTCCAAAGAGCTGTGGGATCACTCACCTGTACTCCATAGGGCTGTGGGGTCAACCTCACCTGTACTCCATAGAGCTGTGGGTCACACTCACATGTAATCCATAGAGCTGTGGGGGTCACATACTCACCTGTACTCCATATAGCTGTGGGGTCACACTCACCTGTACTCCATAGAGCTGTAGGGTCACATACTCACCTGTACTCCATAGAGCTGTGGGGTCACACTCACCTGTTCTCCATAGAGCTGTGCACTCACCTGTACTCAATAGAGCTGCGTGGATCACACTCACCTGTAATCCATAGAGCTGTGGGGTCACACTCACCTGTACCTCATAGGGATGTGGGGTCACACTCACCTGTACTCCATAGGGCTGTGTGTATCACACTCACGTGTACTCCATAGGGCTGTGGGGTCACACTCACCTGTACTCCATAGGGCTGTGGGGTCACTCACCTGTACTCCATAGGGCTGTGGGGTCACACTCACCTGTACTCTATAGGGCTGTGTGGATCACACACCTGTACTCCCTGGTCACACACAACTGTACTCGATAGGGCTTTGTTGGTTACACACACACCTGTACTCCATAAGGCAGAGCAGGTTACATACACACCTGCACTACATATGGCTGTGCAGGTCACACATACCTGTACTCCATAGGGCTGAACAAGTAACACACCTGTACTCAACAGGGCTTTGTGGGTCACACACTCACCTGCACTAACCTAGGTTGTTTGGGTCACACACTTACCTGTATTCCCCAGGACTGTGTGAGTCAGTTAGGATGCCAAGGTGGTCTGCCTCTTTTGTGCTCACAGAACACCACACCTGCAACATGAGATGCTTACCTTGATGGATAACAAGAGCTTTGTAAAGAATAAACATTAATCAATAACAATTATTTTTTCTGTGGCAACATCAATACAGAAAAAGATCTCTAACAATTTGTTGATTTTATTGTATGGAATAATGTGATTGGAAACAGTTTTAGTAATAAATATATATGTTACAAAATCCAGAAAACATGTTGTTCAACAGGCAAACTCATTCCAGCCTAGTACAGACTGCAACTCACATGAGCCTAGTACAGACTGCAACTCACATGAGCCTAGTACAAACTGTTACTCACTCATTCCAGCCTAGTACAGACTGCAACTCACATGAGCCTAGTACAGACTGCAACTCACATTAGCCTAGTACAGACTGCAACTCACTCATTACAGCCTAGTACAGACTGCAACTCACATGAGCCTAGTACAGACTGCAACTCACATGAGCCTAGTACAGACTGCAACTCACATGAGCCTAGTACAGACTGCAACTCACATGAGCCTAGTACAGACTGCAACTCACATGAGCCTAGTACAGACTGCAACTCACATGAGCCTAGTACAGACTGCAACTCACATGAGCCTAGTACAGACTGCAACTCACATGAGCCTAGTACAGACTGCAACTCACATGAGCCTAGTACAGACTGCAACTCACATGAGCCTAGTACAGACTGCAACTCACATGAGCCTAGTACAGACTGCAACTCACATGAGCCTAGTACAGACTGCAACTCACATGAGCCTAGTACAGACTGCAACTCACATGAGCCTAGTACAGACTGCAACTCACATGAGCCTAGTACAGACTGCAACTCACATGAGCCTAGTACAGACTGCAACTCACATGAGCCTAGTACAGACTGCAACTCACATGAGCCTAGTACAGACTGCAACTCACATGAGCCTAGTACAGACTGCAACTCACATGAGCCTAGTACAGACTGCAACTCACATGAGCCTAGTACAGACTGCAACTCACATGAGCCTAGTACAGACTGCAACTCACATGAGCCTAGTACAGACTGCAACTCACATGAGCCTAGTACAGACTGCAACTCACATGAGCCTAGTACAGACTGCAACTCACATGAGCCTAGTACAGACTGCAACTCACATGAGCCTAGTACAGACTGCAACTCACATGAGCCTAGTACAGACTGCAACTCACATGAGCCTAGTACAGACTGCAACTCACATGAGCCTAGTACAGACTGCAACTCACATGAGCCTAGTACAGACTGCAACTCACATGAGCCTAGTACAGACTGCAACTCACATGAGCCTAGTACAGACTGCAACTCACATGAGCCTAGTACAGACTGCAACTCACATGAGCCTAGTACAGACTGCAACTCACATGAGCCTAGTACAGACTGCAACTCACATGAGCCTAGTACAGACTGCAACTCACATGAGCCTAGTACAGACTGCAACTCACATGAGCCTAGTACAGACTGCAACTCACATGAGCCTAGTACAGACTGCAACTCACATGAGCCTAGTACAGACTGCAACTCACATGAGCCTAGTACAGACTGCAACTCACATGAGCCTAGTACAGACTGCAACTCACATGAGCCTAGTACAGACTGCAACTCACATGAGCCTAGTACAGACTGCAACTCACATGAGCCTAGTACAGACTGCAACTCACATGAGCCTAGTACAGACTGCAACTCACATGAGCCTAGTACAGACTGCAACTCACATGAGCCTAGTACAGACTGCAACTCACATGAGCCTAGTACAGACTGCAACTCACATGAGCCTAGTACAGACTGCAACTCACATGAGCCTAGTACAGACTGCAACTCACATGAGCCTAGTACAGACTGCAACTCACATGAGCCTAGTACAGACTGCAACTCACATTAGCCTAGTACAGACTGTAACTCACATTAGCCTAGTACAGACTGCAACTAACATCAGCCTAGTACAGACTGCAACTCACATGAGCCTAGTACAGACTGCAACTCACATCAGCCTAGTACAGAATGCAACTCACATGAGCCTAGTACAGACTGTAACGCACATGAGCCTAGTACAGACTGTAACTCACATGAGCCTAGTACAGACTGTAACTCACTCATTCCAGCCTAGTACAGACTGTAACTCACTCATTCCAGCCTAGTACAGACTGTAACTCACATGAGCCTAGTACAGACTGCAACTCACATGAGCATAGTACAGACTGTAACTCACATGAGCCTAGTACAGACTGTAACTCACATGAGCCTAGTACAGACTGCAACTCACATGAGTCTTGTACAGACTGTAACTCACTTATTCCAGCCTAGTACAGACTGTAACTTACATTAGCAAAGCTGAGGAAGAAGACCTGTCTGTGTGAGAGGTTGAGGGCCGGCAGGGGCAGCTCCTCCTCATGGCTCGACAGCCAGTCCTCATATGCCTGCAGTCACACAACAACTGGTATAACATAGAAGTCAATATGTGCAAAAATCTGGTATGAAATACAAGAGTAAACAAACAATTAAACAATTACAAATTTAATTAAAATAGGCTTAATGGAATTATAGTTTGTTGTTTGTAGTACTATTGAGCTTAAATGAACTTGTAAAGATGACTTCCTCTAAAGCTAAACTTACGTGGTATGCTGCTTTCAGCCCTCCATTGTCCGCTATATTTTCACCCAACGTTTGTTTTCCACGTATCTATGTAATAATGTCAATAAAGCAATAATTATAGGCAAACATAATTTTTAACAAAACATTTAATTTACAATACTTGAATGTTTTAAAAGTAATGTTTGAATATTCATATTGTGTGGGCCATTTATTACCTTTGAGATTCTTGTACTTTCACTTTATCTTTAATTTCAAATTAAGTCAGCAACAATTTTGAACTCGGTTTATAATTCAAAGTTTTCTTCAACAAACTGTCACAATCTTCTGCTTGTTTAATCATCTGGCGAAGGGTGGTTAGGGGGGGGGGGGACTATCGGATTGCCCTTTGTACTCCTATGCGTAACAACTTTGTTACTGCTCAATTTATCCTATACCCTTTTGAGAGATTTAATAAAACTTGCCACAAATATAAAGGGCATTGCGACAATACGGAGACGGCATGCTGTCAGTCATGCTGACTTAAGGGCCTAGTATCACAAACATACTTAAGTCAATATTCTGATTCAATATTGACTTTTTTCTCAATTTTTTACCCTCATTCTCAATTTGGTGTTCACATACTTCAACCCTGAGTTTGAGCAAGAATAGGTGCATATTTAAATAGGTGAGATTGTTAGTGAGCTGACCTACATTCTCAATACTCAGCTGAGTGGAATATCAAACCTTATCTTCTGAGTTGAGCTCAAAGATTGAGAATGTTAATGATACTCAGCCCAGGTCAAGGTCTTACTTCGAGGTCAAAGGTTTGAGCCTCCATTTTTGTCTCAGATCCATATCTTCTACACCTTTTGACAGATTGTAATGAAACTTGCCTTAAATCTTAAGGGCATTGAGACAATAGAAGGCATAAGCTAGTCATGCTGATTCAAGGTCCCTTCTGTACTTAAAGGTCAAAAGTTTTAGCATCCATTGTTGTGTCCACTACATATCTTCTATACCCTTCAAGGATTTTCATGAAACTTGGCTTAAATGTTCAATTCATTGAGAGAATGTGCAGCAGTCATGACTCTGTCATGCTGGCCCAAGGTCAAGGGTATATTTCAAGGTAAAAAGGTTTGAACCTCCATTTTCGTGTCAGCTCCATATCTTCTAAACTCTTGAAAGATTTTCATGAAACTTGGCTAAAAATTCAGTTCATTGATAAAATGTGCTGATTCAGTCACACTGATCCAGGTCATGTTGATACTTCAAGGTCAATAGTTAGAGCCTTTATTTTCATGTCAACTCCATATCTCCCCTTCATTTTTGAATGATACTCTAAGCTTGGCTAAAATGTGTAGAGCACTATGATGATGTGAGGAAGGCACAAGTCATTTAAGCCAAGGTCATGGTAGTATTTAAAGGTAAAAACTTTGAGACATGTCATGTCTGCTCAATATCTCTTATAACCTTTAAAAGTTTTTCATGAAACTAGGCTACATTGTTAAGGTCATTGAGATAAGCAAAGGGCATGACTCTGTCATGCTGGTTCAAGGTCAGGTGAAACTTGAAGGTTAAAAGTTTAGCCCTCATTTTTTTGTATATGCTTCATATTTCCTATACCCATTCAAGGACTTTAATGAAAAGTGAATGTAATACAAGGGCTGTTTGTAAAACATGCATGCCCCCCAAATGGGCTGTCAGTTGTAGTGGAAGCCATTGTGTGACCTTGACCTTTGACCTAGTGACCTGACCAATGTCCGTATGAAGTTTCGTGATCCCAGGCCTAAACGTTCTTGAGTTATCATCCAGAAACCATTATACTGCTTCAGGTCACTGTGACCTTGACCTTTGACCTAGTGACCTGAAAATCAATAGGGATCATCTGCCGGTCATGACCAATGTACCTATGAAGTTTCGTGATCCCAGGCCTAAGCGTTCTTGAGTTATCATCCGGAAACCATTTTACTGCTTCAGGTCACTGTGACCTTGACCTTTGACCTAGTGACCTGAAAATCAATAGGGGTCATCTGCCGGTCATGACCAATGTCCCTATGAAGTAACGTGATCCCAGGCCTTAGCGTTCTTGAGTTATCATCCGGAAACCATGTGGTGGATGGACTGACGGGCGGACGGACCGACGGACGGACGGACCGACATGTGCAAAACAATATACCCCCTCTTCTTCGAAAGGGGGGCATAATAAAAGATGTTCAGAAGACAAGAGTAAATCGTGCTGACTCAAAGTCAAGGTCATCACTTCAAATTCAAAGAATCTGATGTAGCTGTAACATGAACTGCCTTGTTGACTATTGATAATGAATGATCTACAATTTTTGTATATCTATGATTAAAACAGTTATTTAATGTGTTTATAAAATGCTTAATATGGACTTAAAATGTGACAAAGGATAAGGATGCAGACTTCAAGTGTCGACTGTGTCCTTGACATTTAGCAAGCACCATAGATGATACACATGACCCCTTCTTGAGAAGATGGTCATAAGCAAGTGCCACTTTTTTCCAAAATCTCATCATAAACATATTTCAAAAGCCCATCATGAACAATAAAGTTTTAAGGTAGACATGAACCTCTACTTTTCTAAATATCCATATAATGAATATGCACAAAATGAAGAGTTGACAGTGACCCTGAACTTTGAGTTTGTGATATAATCGGTGCATGTGACATGTCATCTAGATACAATGATCATTCGTGCCGATTTATCTCAAAATCCCTTGATGCTTGATAAAGTATTGAACCACACACGAAAATTCCCACAAATATATACAAAACACACACATACAGACAGGGTTAACACTATATGCACTTCTGCAATTATTATGGCAGTGGGTATGTCACTTTTAAGGCGGAAAGAGAGGATTATTTCAACTTAGTGATAGTTTTTACAGAATGTATGATCTCTATCAATGCAAGTAAGTGTAAGTATGATGGGCTCACATTTTCACCATTGAGAGTGTAGTTGGAGTACTGGTCGATCATGCACTGTGTGCGCTGCTCAAACCGCTCTACGGAGGCGTTGTTCCACCAGGGACGCAGGTTGCCGTACTTGTCATACTGCCGACCTTCACAACACACAGAAACACAAATAACACACATAATATCATACAAACAAATGACAATTTATTGTTTACTTTAGCGTCACAAGAAAGTATTTGGACAAATTCATGTCTATATTGTTGTTTAAATCTATAGATATTGCTACTGAAACTGATGGTGTGAAAGCAGTTACACAATTATTTGAGAAGAATAAAGCTCCACTTAAAAAACAACACATCTAAAACTACATATGATTTAAAGAGAATAATCAACAGAGACAATTAAAATTATTAAAGTTGCTAAGTCACAGATTAGGAAACTGACAAAATGAAAAATGCACTTTCAAATTCATAACAACAATATACTTTAAATAAAATAGAACTGACTGAAAAAACACCGTTGACACATTTTACTTGTTTTAAACTCCTTGGTGTTGTTGTATTTCCAAATTCTTTTAAATTAAAAAAGCGTCTTAAGACGATTTTCAGCTATTTATAACTCTTTGGCTGTTGTTGTATGATTACCAAATGGACGGAACAAACTAATCAATTTTACTTGTGGAACCTGGATTAAAATGATAAAATAAAATTTAGAAGCTAACTAAAATCAATGTACACTATCTGCCCCTACGCAAATGACCATGGTTCATCCCAATCCACACTGATAATTTGTTAATGCTATTCAAATATTTTCCTTATATATTTCAAGTTATAGAGAAATCAATAAACATAAATAAATGTAATCATTATAAATGATTATAATAATACGAAAAGGCATTACAAGCTTTAGGAATCAAGCTTTGCGCAAACAACCAAAAACAACAATAGCAATGTCACTATATTACTTTATCTTTTTTCTATTATAAATATAAAGTGGTCAAACAAGCACAAGATTGAAAAGACTGCACCAGCCTTGTTGAACCCTATTACTAGGGTAACTGACATTTTCAGTTCTATGTTACAAATCTGGGCCAACTGCTTAATTTGATGACTGTTATATATTACAAATAGAGAGAACATAAATATAACAAAATTCATAGCTATAGAATTAAACCATAAGGGTAGAATATAAATGCAAAAACAATAAAAAATATAATATAATATAGGATGACTGAACAGTCCCCCTGTATCAAAGAGCACTTAATAGACTTTTCCGTTGACATGAGGACGATGAGGCTTAGGAGTCCGTTTCATGGATAACCACCTCACTAACCAATGTTTCTTCCACCAGCAGTCAGTAGAAATTTTGACCAAACAAGGTTACAACACTTATTAACAAGCTTTTGGCATAATTATAACTGGACGATGTCAGGACCTATTTTGCCTATTGGACTAACTCTAAAGATACTATTGGAGTAAGCAGGATGACAGAAGACAGTACAACATCTAAAGACTGTTAAAACGCCTGTAGTCTTATCGGTAGGTGTCAAAACCAAATTGTTGATAATGGCGGTTCCATGATCTGAATTATTTTATATTAAAATCAAACCACCATGGTACTGAACTTTAAGTAGACAGGTCCAGGGAAAAAAAGAAAAAAAAAGATTAAGTAAATAATGGTTAAACTGTTTGTTGGTCAATTAGTTAATGTAAGCTTACATTTGTTTTTGAGACAATTAAAACTCAAGGTATGATAAAGCATTTAAGATGCAAAATGTACTTTATACGAAAGGTTAAACATGAAATATATAAAAACTAAGTGAAAAAATAATTTGTTTGCCTGAAAAATTGACAAAATTAATTTTAATGCATTGTTTGGACATGATGATGTGAGAAAACATGTAAATTTAATGAAACACAATAATAACAAGGGATGTGTTTGTCAGAAACAAAATGCCCCCTTTTGAGCGCTTTTGACCCATATATTTGACCTTGAAGGATGAATTTGACCTTTCACCACTCAAAATGTGCAGCTCCATGAGTTTCACATGCATGCCAAATATCAAGTTGCTATCTTCAATATTGCAAAAGTTATGACCAAGGTTAAAGTTTTAAGACAGACAGAGTCACAGACAGACTCAGAGACAGAATGACAGACAGGCCAAAAACAATATACCCCCTCTTCTTCGAAGAAGGAGGCATAAAAACAGGGCCAATACAGGATACTTGACAGTGTTTACAGAAGCCACTGCAAATATGAATGACCTAAAAAGATAACTTATCTAATCATCTTACTAATTTATTGTTTTCAAACTGCATTATGACAATGTTTGATGGACCAGATACAAGGTTGCTGGTTTTACCTAGAAAACTTGAGACTGTCTCAGTAAGCTTATTGGCCTTCCATGCAATCCAGCAAACATAAATGGGTGACACCTGAACTAAATACAAGGCCCCAATTTCTCAAAAATGGTAAAGCCTGGTTTAAGAAAATCTGGCTAGTCACTTATTTCATTAGTTATCACTTGTTTTAGAATTCTTTGGTATGAACAAAAAGTATCTTAAGTGTTAAGTTCACATATTATTATAAATTTAAGTTTGTAATGATTTTAATATGAGTAGTTTCCACATTTTATTGCAATATTAACAAGAGCTGTCAGAAGACAGCGCGCTCGACTATTCAAGTGCTTGACAGTATAAAGTAAGCCATCATGGGGAAATTGTTCATATTCAATAAGGCCAATGTAATATAGTCATATTCTAACTGGAAGAGGACCATAATTAAAACATATTGATCGCTTATGTTTTAAAGAAGTGGTATATTATAGACGATTCTGAGTTCAGGTATATTTTCCACAATCTATTGAACATTTGTAAAGACATAAAACAAACTAGTAAGATTATATTTCAAGTTTGATAGCAATAGCTTGGGTGGGATGGTTGGACGNATATATATATATATATATATATATATATATATATATATATAGTCGAGCTAAAAAAGTGAGCATACTCTAATCCTGTTAAAACAGGTTAAGAATTTATGAGAAATCGGGGAAGGGTTGTTAACTATGATACCTGATTGACAGAGAAGATTAATTAACATTATTTAGTTATATATGTCACACAACACACAAGGGGGAGGTATTGTACAGATAAGAGCACGTATATTAAGAGCACATATATTAAACACTAGCATTCCACAGCTTTCATGCAGATACCTTGGTCATCAAACCCATGGGTTAGTTCGTGCCCCATTACCACCCCCATCGCTCCAAAATTTAATGATCTACCAATGCAGCAACATATAACATTTGGTTCAAAACATACAAAGGTTGGTGGAAAGGTGCACATAGTAAATTACAATGTATTCAATAAGTAAAGGATATTTAAAGTATTGTGAAAATCACTTTACTTCCCAGAGTACAAATAATGTGCCATTTCAAAGTCTGATATATTAAAATGGTCTTAAAACCAGGCATTTCTGGAAAAGAAGACACGCTGACACTTGACCCCCCAAAAATGTATTGATCTGATTTTGTGATGTTTGTGTAATAAATTTGATTTCTGACCAAGTGTTTTTTTTATCCCTTATGATTAGATGTGGGCAGAAAAAGGTTTGTGGTTGATCGACCGTTTTAAAATAATGAAATAAAAGTCTTATAAAACAAACTATCATGTCATTCCATAAAAACTGCATCACCTCACGGCAGTCAAGAATTTTATCAGAAAATGTTTCAACTTTCCAGAAAATTTTGTGATTACGTGTATATAAAAACAAAAGCTCTGAGCAAGTTAATTGCATGATGATTGGGTAAAAATGTGATTTCTTGCTTGTTCACAATGTTTCAATAACATCACACAACAAAAACTGCCCAACCCTCTGGCAGTTATGTTTTAAACAGACTGGAACCATCCTCAAACTTAGATCGATATCAATAGAACAAAACTAGAGCTTTGTCACACGTGACGAATACCCCCACATGCCGCATCGACACAGAATATTTTGCATGTTGTCTTCACTTAAAACGCACTAAGTGACCCCGTGACCTAGTTTTTGACCCCACATGACCCATATTCGAACTTGACCTAGACATCATCTAGATTCAACTTCTGACCAAGTTTGGTAAAGATCGGATGAAAACTACTTGAATTAGAGAGCGGACACTTAATATGGACCGACCGACAGACAGACCGACAGACAAGCTCACTCCTATATACCCCCCTAAACTTCGTTTGTAGGGGTATAATAATGTCTTTTACAAGTTTCATGATGATAGGGCAAAAAATTTGACTTCCAAAACGTTCTAAAGGTATTTCAACCCCACATGGCCAAGTATAGAACTCAGCCCAGATACTGTATAGACACAATTTTATGTTCAACCCATTTTCAATAAGATTGGTCATTAATGTGGCCTCTAGAGTGTCAATAAGATTGGTCATTAATGTGGCCTCTAGAGTGTCAATAAGATTGGTCATTAATGTGGCCTCTAGATTGGTCATTAATGTGGCCTCTAGAGTGTCAATACGATTGGTCATTAATGTGGCCTCTAGATTGGTCATTAATGTGGCCTCTAGAGTGCAAATAAGGTAAACATTGCCCACAAAGGCGATGACCATATTACAAGTATGTTGACAAAAGCTCACCATGAGTATGTTGTGCTCAGGTGAGCTTAAAAGCGTTTGATAAAAAAATATTATACCCATCTCACTTCTCAAAATGAAAATGGAATCATAGGCGCCATGCAACTTGACCAAGTGTGCAATTTCACCCTATAGGACTGTGAACAAATTCAGATCATTAGTATTCAAAAGTGAAAAGAGAGTGAGAAGAACAAAATCTAGACCACTGGGAAAATAAGTGAATCCACAGTACTAAAATTATTCATTTGAAATTTATTCACTTTGCTCAATGATCTGTACATAAAGGCCCGGTCACACAGCAATTTACGGCTCAATCACTGCATCAACTCGTCAAAAATTGATCTCCTGTGAAGCAGACGATGTCGAGTTTAAGACATGCTAAAGTCGATGTTCAGACGTGGCAGGATGCGGAGAAAATTCAGAACGGTGTTGGACGCGGAAAAAGTTTTTGAACTGCTAAAAACTTAATACCACAAACAACCACAAGTGATACACGTGGTGGTAAAGACGTGCAATACGCGTGAAACACACGTGATAATTCGTGTTCCGGCAGTGATTAAAACTTTGGAAGACGCGAAAGTTAAGCGGGCTGTCACAGGCAGATCAGGGTCATCGAACGGGTGTTACGCGTTGGTATCAAGGTTAATGACGTGTGTTTTGCAGCTTATCACTGAAAAGCAGAAGCGTCTAACCTTACACGCTGGAAGTGGTTAGCCCTGCTTAGGCATTGTTTCAGCAGTGGAATAGCCGATGACGGCAAGACCAAGTACAAAGCATGTCAAAAGCAAAGCCAAGTCAAAATTGACCAGAAATTACCACTTACGACCACGTCCACCAGATTTTCAAAACTTTTTGTACGAGATTAAGCGGTTATGTGCTGTGTGACCGGGCCTTTCAGTTATTCATGGTTGAAACATAATATTATATTGATTGAAGACAAAGCAATTGTTAAGAATAAAAGATTTGAAAAAATAGTATAGCAATTGTTATACGAGTCCAAACTACCGGTATATCTATTCATATAAACAGATTAAAAGGCGTGCCCCGAGTACCCCAGCATGTTCCTATCCCTGGTGGGTGAGACTTACTTGGGCCAGTCCTGGCTGTAGAAGGGAGCCTGTAAGATGCCTGCTGGGAACACAATCTCGTTCTTCGTAGGCGTATAGTAAGCGTTAACAGTGGGCGGGGTCATGTCCCACCTGCAGTCACATGACCAGCAATCAGTCACTTGACACATTCGCTAACAACTGACCAGTAGGTATCTGTCCATCAATCACTATCATGACCAATCATGGGCTTTACTGCGACATTATTACTTTCATACCTGCTATTGTTTTTTATGGTTTAAGTTTGTAAAATGTTTGTCTTATGCACCAAACTACATGTACTTCCAATGTACTTCTCTGCAATTGTATGCATTGATATAAAAATCCATGATTCAAATACCATTAGTAAATGTATGAATCTCAGTATTTTGATGTTAATTTTAATCATATTAAATTTTAAAATAATGTTTTATAATACTGATTTTTCTAAACAAATATTTCTTTTAATCTACTATGTAGCATAAATGGTAGCTTGACATTCTTAGTATCCCTTATTCTCATAGTATCGGCCCTCCTCATTGTATCGTGACTTTAACCAGACCACTCGGAAAAAAAAACTCAAGAAGTGGTCAACGTTTTTCAATTTTTAGAACTTTTATGTACCGTAAATTAATGAGTATTAACACGATACTTTTTATATGATTTCAGGTTTTGATTGGAAAGTAGGTCATTTTAAATCCGGGGTGATGATATGATTTTTTAATTATTTAAGACATAATTGTGTTGTTTGTTTATGGTTTATTAGTAGGTTTATATAATAGTTTATTATCCGCTTATTTGTGAAAAAAATGTTACAATATTTACAGAACAATATGAGCAAGAGTTCGTTTTTCCATTAGGAAACTATTTATAGAACAAGCACATGCGCATAGTAACAAACATTAGCAACCAATCAGAAGGGCCGATATGATGAGAAACTCTGACATGATACACATTACTACAGGGAGCTAAGTCTAGCCAGTATTTTGTCAAAACATTGCCGATTTGTATGCAGTTTTAGTTGTTATGCCCTACAACACATGTTTAACTATAGTTTGACACATAAAACAGGTGTGTTTTGAAATATTTTCACTTAAAATATAAAGATGTATTCATTAAGAGGGCCGATACCACGAGTACACATGCTATTCTCCATTATGCAAGATTTGTTTTGAACATACATTCAACAATCCTTTAAGTTAACACAGGAAGTTCTGACATCTTACACATATGGTTCTGGTGATTTCCGTAGTAATGCAGCATTTCTTTGGAGTTCAAAGTACAAGTTTCGTATATTATTATTGAAGTACTCAGATGCATTGATTTCAAGCTGAAACAGAGACACACAACCAATAGGTCACACACAACACAACCAGTAGGTCACCCACAACACAAACCTAAATTACATTTTAAAACAATCAATAACAGCAAATGAATAAAAACACTTACATTTGTATTTTTATCTATTTACAGGGCATAATATAAACAAAATGTTGTTTTTAGTGCATTATTAATAACATGAGATGTTGGCTGGCTACACAAAAACATATTTATTAAATGCTAAGTGATGAATTATTTAAAATTATATTGCAATATTGTAGTGTTTATTTTTTTTATCTCAAAATGTAAAAGCCTTAACCTTATTAAAACTGCTATTATTTGCCAGTCTAAATGTCTTTAATTCAGATTAAAGCAGAATAACACCCCTGGGGCCCTTTTCAGTGCCTTATCCCCTTCAAGCCACACTCAAACAAATTATCTCTATATTCAATAGACCTGGGTAACCACACACTTGTTTCATGGACATTTATGAAAATATATACTGTCTTCGTTAATTAATTAATTTTTGTCTTCAAATTCTATCTGTTGTTCAGAAAATGTTCATTATATTTGATAATAGAATGTTCCAGGGTGTATAAACAAAATAGCATTTATCCAACCACAACATGGAAACCAACATACATCCTTGTATTCCTGATTGAGCCGTGTCGTGTTGAGGATGTATTCAGGGAAACCAATCATGTCAATGACAGCATTGGCCTGAAATAAAGCCATGGCAGTAAATACTACAATACAATGCTATTGGTCATCATGACATACATCTGTCATCTCTAAAGCTCTAACAAAGCTACTTCTCAGAACATAAAATCATCCTCAAAGAATGTCAGAAATTATTATGATCCAGTGTTTATGTGCACAGTAACACATCATTAAGAGTGAATATAGTCTATTAAAATTAAAATGCCCTATGATAACAGTACTGAAATTCCTCAAAGTGCACCAAGTGACCTCAGCAAAACCACGTCCCCACATATCAAAGTCCAAGTGAGGTGTTGATATAAGTAACCTAGACATGAAGTTCAACCATAATAAAATCTAACACAATTCCAGTAAAATTCCATTTGTTTGTTTAGATTGTAACTTTTCTCCATTTTTAACAGTATTTCAGTCATAAACATGTAACAGCAGTCAGTTACTAACTCAAACGTTTAATGGGATAGTTGGGTTACACGTACTAAGTGCACATACTTATGCCAGTAACTGACAACTGGCCTACTTAAATCAGAGGTAGGGTTAGAATGGATGAAGAAAGGATTCCCAACACAAGTTATGTGGCTTAGCCAGGGATGGAACTGGCGATCCTCGGATTTGTACTCCAGCACTCTACCCACTGAGGTAACCATTTAAAAACAATAATAAGAAGCAACTGTTAAATTTCATGTAGTGAGATCTTAGACTTAGGTTTCTCAGTACATATATCATTGATGAGAACAGCAGCTGCATTACCTTATCAACGGCTGCAGTGCGTGTGTCGTCGTCCATCCAGTCGAGGCTTGGCAGATTGTTCTTAAAGGCTTGCTTTACCTCCTCAATCATAAACTCAGCCTGCAAAACAACACATTTACCTTCTCAATCATAGACTCAGCCTGCAAAACAACACCTCAATCATAGACTCAGCCTGCAAAACAACACATTTACCTCCTCAATCATAGACTCAGCCTGCAAAACAACACATTTACCTCCTCAATCATAGACCCAGCCTGCAAAACAACACATTTACCTCCTCCATCATAGACTAAGCCTGCAAAACAAAACCTCAATCATAGACTAAGCATGCAAAACAACACAATACCTCCTCAATCAAAGACTCAGCCTGCAAGACAACACATTTACCTCCTCAATCATAGACCAAGCCTGCAAAACAACACATTTACCTCCTCCATCATAGACTCAGCCTGCAAAACAAAACCTCAATCATAGACTGAGCATGCAAAACAACACAATACCTCCTCAATCAAAGACTCAGCCTGCAAGACAACACATTTACCTCCTGAAGCATAGACCCAGCCTGCAAAACAACACATTCACCTCCTCCATCATAGACTCAGCCTGCAAAACAACACCTCAATCATAGACTGAGCATGCAAAACAACACAATAACTCCTCAATCAAAGACTCAGCCTGCAAAACAACACCTAAATCATAGACTCAGCCTGCAAAACAACACATGTACCTCCTCAATCATACACTCAGCCTGCAAAACAACACCTCAATCATAGACTCAGCCTGCAAAACAACACAATACCTCCTCAATCATAGACTCAGCCTGTCAAAACAACACATTTACCTGCTCAATCATAGACTCAGCCTGCAAAACAACACAATACCTCATCAATCATAGACTCAGCCTGCAAAACAACACAATGACTCCTCAATCATAGATTCAGCCTGCAAAACAACACAAAACCTCATCAATCATAGACTCAGCCGGCAAAACAACGCAATACCTCCTCAATCAAAGACTCAGCCTGCCAAACAACACAATACCTCCTCAATCATAGACTCAGCCTGTCAAACAACACAATACCTCCTCAATAATAGACTCAGCCTGCTCACATTTACCTAGTCAATCATAGACCCAGCCTGCAAAACAACACAATACCTCCTCAATCATTGACTCAGCCTGCAAAACAACACCTCAATCATAGACTCAGCCTGCAAAACAACACAATACATCCTCACTCATAGACTCAGCCTGCAAAACAACACATTAACCACCTAAATCATAGACTCAGCCTTCAAAACAACACAATGACTCCTCAATCATAGACTCAGCCTGCAAAACAACACAATGATGGTGGCACTAAACTAGCAACACAGAGGACACATAGCATATTCTAAAATTCTACAGGAAAAATATTTACCTCATTCAATTATAAAAACATGGAATGCAATAATAACCACACAAATGTCAAATCAAAAAGCTGTATGCATAACGTATGTTTGACTGTGCTATGGGAGGCTAGAGCTATGTATATACCACACGTTTGACTAGGAGAGGTCAGTGTTTAACCCATGACTAAAGGACGCTAGAGCTATGTACATACCGTGTGTTGGACAAGTGAGTACAGAAGACCAGAGCTATGTACATAACATGTGTTGGACAAGTGAGTACAGAAGACCAGAGCTATGTACATACCTTGTGTTGGACAAGTGAGTACAGAAGACCAGAGCTATGAACATACCTTGTGTTGGACAAGTGAGTACAGAAGACCAGAGCTATGTACATACCTTGTGTTGGACGAGTGAGTACAGAAGACCAGAGCTATGTACATACCATGTGTTGGACAAGTGAGTACAGAAGACCAGAGCTATTTACATACCTTGTGTTTGACAAGTGAGTACAGAAGACCAGAGCTATGTACATACCTTGTGTTTGACAAGTGAGTACAGAAGACCAGAGCTATGTATATACCTTGTGTTTGACAAGTGAGTACAGAAGACCAGAGCTATGTACATAATCTTGTGTTGGACAAGTGAGTACAGAAGACCAGTGCTATGTACATACCTTGTGTTGGACACGTGAGTACAGAAGACCAGAGCTATGAACATACCTTGTGTTGGACAAGTGAGTACAAAAGACCAGAGCTATGAACATACCTTGTGGTTGCACTTTACTAGGAGAGGCTATAGCTATGTGAATACTTTGTGTTTGACACGTGACTACGGTGGTCTTAAGCTATTAGCATACTTTGTGTTTGACACGCTACAATGGAAGGTTAAAGTTATGTGAGTATATGAGGCTAGTTCATACCTTGAGTTTGCTGTCCCCCTTGAACACCTCTCGTACAAACATGGAGCCGAGTGCAAAGCCAAGCACCTCATCTGTGTCTGAGATACAGTGTCGCCACACCTCCTCTCCCCCCGTGGTCCCTGCAACACACAGCCACTCAACATCACAATATACCAGTCTGTTTATTATATATAGCAAACCATAGCTATTAGAACGAAAATGTATTGAATGTTTTTAGATATATTTTTAAGAATATAACAACAGGGTCAAAGTCCCTGGGGCTTTCAAATGACACCATTAGCAACTAAGCTGTTCTGAGCAGATAGTGTTCACAAGATTTCCCAATGGAAATATAAGGAAAACTTTGCCATGCACATGCAGTGATATTTTGGATATGAATGAAATTCTTTTCAAACGAAGCCAAGATATCATATGAACACAATCGTTTAATATTCTAAGTAAGCTTCATGAAGTGAGGGTGAAAAATATGATTTCTAATTTGTTTTACTATAGCCATATATGTAAAACTGCCCTGCCCTCTGGTGGCCATGTTTCCAAACAGACTGGAACAATGTTTGAACTCAGCCGAGCCATAATAAAAACCAAACAGTCTGAGCATGTTTTATGAAGATTGGACAAAACATGTGACTTCTAAAGTTAAAAGGTTTTAAAAGGAAAAAAGGAAATGCCCACTCCCCTGGTAGCCATGTTTTTTGATGGATCATAACCATTTAATCTGAACTAATTTCATGAAGGTTGGGCTAGAGCATTCACAAGCATTTTCTTTCATTCGGTCTAGTGATCTAGTTGTTGACTCCACATGTCCCAGTTTCAAAATCTGCCAAATGGGACAAATGTCATGACAGTTTCATGTAGAAACCATTTTCGTAATCAGCCAAAACAAAATACAGTTTTCTGAAAACATTTCATGAAGATTGGGCAAAAAATATGATCTAGAGTTAGAGCATTCACAAGCATTTTAATTTGGTCTAGTGATCTAGTTTTGACCCCACATGACCCATTTTCACACTCCGCCAAGATATAATTCGGACAAATGTTTTGATGAGATTTAATGAAGTTGTAAATGTGGCCTTAAGATTGTTTAAAAGGTAAAGACGTTGACAACAGAAAACAAACAATGCAAAAAGNGTGACAGTGACGATTAAGAATGATGATAAGAAGTCGCGCGCGGGCGTTATCGCCAAATCGATATCACGGTGATCCACTGCAATCGCGGTGGTTTGCGGTGAAATACAGTTACATGTGAATGATCATGTTCATGGTCAGGGCGTAACGATTGTTAAGTAGTCATGCGTAAATTACCCCGTGTTATCTAAAAACTATATTTTATGTGTTTTTTTTTGCAGTTTGTTGACTTTGTTATACCTATCAAATTAATAGGTCCCTACGGTGTACTCTTCCACGATAAAATCGTGGCATGATACTTACGAGACTGATGATGATTTCAACCGGGTGTAATCCTCGTGGAAAGTGAGCACTTAATGCATAATATTTTTAAAACATGTATTTCCACACGTAAAGCGTTTTAACAAACCATCATGTAATTCATTAAACAAAACTGTCATGGTTTTGATTAATTCTCAAATGAGCATTATTTAATTTGAAATCGGAAACACACTACCGAATTTTAATGTTAACAAGAGCTTCACATAAACACTGCTCATTTACATGTACTTTGTGATGACCCTTTGTTCCGATAAAAGCCCGCGAAAATTATGTTGTACATGTATAACCTCGCGTCATTCGCATGGGAAGCGTGCGTGTATTGATTGGTGTGCTTAAACTTTGTAGCGCAAAGAAAATTCTTTTAAATTCGGTTAAAAGTTGAGATGTGCATTTTAAGAAATGTTTAAACAGATTGGGTCCGTTTCTTCATATCGGTCATATGTTGGTTTTGAAAATAGAAATCGTTATTATATAGGATTAAAGTGTAACGGATAGAATTGGAACATGTTAGTATTCAGCGATCAACACATGTGGTAGGGTTTACTAAAATAATGAAATTAAAGCGGACTTCCAACTTTTGTAAGCGTTTGGAAGCGCCGGTCTGCAATATCGAAATATACATGTCCAATCACATTTACCTGTATCTAACCGCGAACCACCGAGGCCGCGGTGGTCCACCGCGATCGCGATAGGCCACCGTGAGATCGATTTCCCGATAACGCGAGCGGTAATCACCCACTGTCACCGCGATTTTATCATGATGGAAACACCTTCAGATCACGGTGATTGTCCACGCTTGCGAAACATTGTCCACTGTGGGACTGTGTTTTAGGCAGAAATCGCACTAGACGTAGTGCATGTAAAACGGCATGTTTCAGATCGTGTGTTTGTTTTTTGAGTACATCTGTTTCACAAAGAAACTAATATATCTCACAAGTACAATATACTTGCTTTTATGCAGATGCTTAGAGCGCTTACATGAAACAATATGAGTTATATATAGTAAAAGAATTAAGGTATAGTTAAGAAATACACGTGCTATAACTTAAAAAGACCACTACAGCGATTGGCCCCGCATACGCCCACTATCGACCGTCAACCAGCAACTAAAAATTTATATAATATATAGCAAATATACACGTATAATTATACATACAAATACTTACACATTGATCTGATCGAAACAGTACATTAAAATATAATTAAGTAACAATTCTCAGAACAACATTTCACTCAAATGTTTTTGGAAAAATGATCAGTTTGATCTGCATCAGGATACAACTTTTGTTTTCTGGGAAAAGCTAGTTCCAAGTGCTGTTTGAGGGCGCTCTCGAAAAGATGATCGAAAGGTCACAAGACTGATAATTGCACCATATTTGTATCTTTAATACTACAGGTCCATAAAACACTTTGATTGACATGATATACAGTATTTAAATAAAAATAAAATATCATGCAAGTGTATTTCCTATTGATCTAAATATTTATTCTATATCACATATACTTACAATGACTCGTTTCCGTGTCATGTAAGCTGTGTGACGCCCATTGAAATTCCAACTATTAAAATTGGAATGGCTAAAATAAAAATGAAACGTTTATTCAACACAATCTAAGAACAAATGAATGCCCAATTGCATTCCCGAAGATACAATTTTGTTACCATCCGCTAGTCTTTTATTTCAAAGAAGTGAGCAATTGCCTTTACACGACTCGACGAAAGACATGAACGATATCTCGAAGTGATTTTGTTCTATAGCACATATCACATCTAGTTTTATCTAACCACACTCAAAGCAAACATGTGATTTATAAGCAATTGTACCGTATGCAGCAATAATTAACGGCACCAAAATGCGCCGTTTCCGATACGGGCTTAGCACCAGGTAGGTGATCATGAGTCCCTCGGCTTACATCAGAAAGCAGACGACGAGGAAAGTGTAGTGCGGGACTACTGCAATTGCTGTGCATACAGTATGTCAGACATGTTCAACCAATATGATGTCAAACCGCATATCCGACAAAGTGAACCACCAATATATGAAAATGTGTGTTAAACAAATTAAACCAATTGTTTGTCAAAATGTTTGCTAGAAATGCGAACCATAAGTATTGCAAATGTGTTTGAAATCTGAAATAAATTTTGCTTATAATGCATATATTAAAAACCAGCTAATATTTCTGATATCAATAAGGTGTTATTAAATTAAAATATCCGTTTACCGAATTCGATGTTTGCTCGATTTCGGTTAGAACAACAATATAGCCAATGAAGAATACATGGCACAAGTTCATCAGCAAAACAGTACGGTCTGATGCGAGCCTTCTAAAATTAAACAAGAACAGTTTTAAAACAAGCTTTAATGCATATGAGACACATGCTACTTAATTCAAACGTTGACATATAAAAAACTTATCCTTCTTCTGGTGCAATTATCAGTCTTGCGACCTTTTGGTACAAAGTTCGATCCTCTTTTGGGGAGCGTCCTCAAACAGCACTTGGGACTAGCTTTTCCCAGTAAACAAAAGTGGTATCCTGATGCGTTCCATGTTAACAGATCAAACTGATCATTTTTCCACAAACATTTGAGTAAAATGTTGTTTTGAGAATGTTTACTTAATTATATTGTAATAAACTGTTACGATCGGATCAATGTGTAAGTATGTGTATTGATAATTATACGTGTATATTTGCTATATACATATATAAATTTCTAGTTGCTGGTTGACGGTCGATAGTGGTTTATTCCGAGCGTATGCGGGGCGAATCGCTGAAGTGGTCTTTTCAAGTTAGAGCACGTGTATTTCTTACCTATACCCTAATTCTTTTACTATATATCTCATATTTGTTCATGTTAGCGTTCTTAGCATCTGCATAAAAAACAAGTATATTGTACTTGTGAGATACATTAATATCTTTGTGATACAGATGTACTCAAAAACAAACACACGATTTGAAACATGCCGTTTTACATGAACTACGTCTAGTGCGATTTCTGTCCACAGTGGACAATGTTTCGCAAGCGTGGACAATCACCGTGATCTGAAGGTGTTTCCATCATTATACAATCGCGGTGACAGTGGGTGAGCACCGCTCGCGTTATTGGGAAATCGATCTCACGGTGGGCTATCGTGGGCTATCGCGATCGCGGTGGACCACCGCGGCCTCGGTGGTTCGCGGTTAAATACAGGTAATTGTGATTGGACATGTATATTTCGATATTGCAGACCGGCGCTTCCAAACGCTTACAAAAGTTGGAAGTCCGCTTTAATTTCAATATTTTAGGAAACCCTACCACATGTGTTGATCGCTGAATACTAACATATTCCAACTCTATCCGTTTCACTTAAATCCTATATAATAACGATTTCTATTTTCAAAACCAACATATGACCGATATGAAGAAACGGACCCAATCTGTTAAAAAATTTCTTAAACTGCACATCTCAACTTTTAACCGAATTTAAAAGAATTTTCTTTGCGCTACAAAGTTTAAGCACACCAATCAATACACGCACGCTTTCCATGCGAATGACGCGAGGTTATACATGTACAACATAATTTTCGCGGGCTTTTATCGGAAAAAAGGGTCATCACAAAGTACATGTAAATGAGTAGTGTTTATGTGAAGCTCTTGTTAACATTAATATTCGGTAGTGTGTTTCCGATTTCAAATAAAATTATTCTATTTGAGAATTAATCAAAACAATGACAGTTTTGTTCAATTAATTACATAATGGTTTGTTAAAACGCTTTACGTGTGGAAATATATGTGTTAAAAACATTATGCATTAAGTGCTAACTTTCCACGAGGATTACACCCGGTTGCCATCATCAGTCTCATAAGTATCATGCCAAGAGTCATGGAAGAGTACACCGTAGGGACCTATTAATGTGATAGGTATAACGAAGTCAACAAACTGCCAAAAAACACATAAAATATAGTTTTTAGATAACACGGGGTAATTTACGCATGACTACTTAACAACCGTTACGCCCTGACCATGACCATGAACATGGAGTGCCGGTGTGCTGACTCCAATGTTTGGCATCACGTTGCTAATCGGCGTATTTGCAGTCAATGACGCCACATTGGTCTTCCAGTGGCTATTCGTAATGTTGAACTCACTACAGGAAACTGCTGCATTTGTTGAGCTCTTATAGCGTTGCCTCGATTCTAAATGAAATAAGTATTAATATAAATTCAATATCGTTTCTGTCTTTAGGTAAAAATTGGTAAACATAATAATTAAGTTTACAATTATTCGGATTCAACGCATTTTGTTTTCAATATTCAATAACTGATGACACATCGATACCATTTAATTTGGGTTCAATATTCAATGTGTGCAAAATTAATGACAAAAATCTAACATATGACAGCGCTAGAATGTTAAGTATCTTTTTTGAAGATACAATACCTGCATCTGTTTAAGTCGAAAGAAGCTGATGCGTTTCAAATCTTACAATTGTATAGCATGTTTATCTGTTACTTCTGAATAAATAATTGATGATACTAGTTCATTTAACCATTACAAACATTTTAGCTGTCTTACAATATTTAAAACAGGTTTTAACGATGATCTGCAAATAACAACTTTCTAATGCAATGTCTCTTCTTATGTAGTTTATAATCGTTTGCACTTAAATGTTATATATTTTGTTTGCTATTAAATTTGAACAGTGATGCTAAGAGTTTTGTTTTATGTACACTTGCATGCTAAATAAAAGTCTGGAAAAAAGTGCTGTTTTAACCCTCAGAGTTTTTGCATTGACCGTTGCAAGGCGGTTGCCAGAGTATTGATCATGTTTGTGTGTTTGTTATGTTCGTGTGTGTCTAGTCTTGTTCGCTTGTTTTGTGCCTCAATCTTTTGCTATTGGTTCCTTACCATAAATATAGGACTGCATTGTATGATTAGAGTTGTCACTCCTGCTGTTGCAGCTAACGTTTCATAATATTTGTAAAAAGTCAAGGTGGTGTATGGTCAATACATATCGGTATTTTACTGCATTATGTTGATGTATATAAATTCGTTTGGTATTTTAAAAAGGGGTGAACTTAAATGATGCACAAGTAGTTATGGGATGCGGTTTTGATGTATTTTAAATTACCATATTTTAATATTGCTACATTTCAAATATCAACAAGCGCCAAAATCTACTAAATATACATTGCAAATTTTAATGAAAACTATTAGCTGATTATTTACGTACACCCTCTTGGAATCGATATAAACAATTGTGGCATTGATATTGCAAATATAAAGCACTCTGCGCTGGTGTTTGTTGAATAATACAAACTATTATATCGATATTCGTACATAAATGTATTATAAAATATAAGTATATTATTTTTGTTGTGTCAATGTGTAGTTTAAAAGAACCATACAGACTGTCATTTGACTTTAAACGTCTCCAAGTTACCAAATAAATCTTAATTAAAACTTAACACATTTAAGCAATTATTCGAAAATCTAAGCGTGACTTTGCAGTTAATAAAAACATTATAAAGTTAAGAGGTATTTTAAACCATGGGTTTTTGTAAGAGCCACGACTTCATACGATACAACAATTGGCTAGGTACAAATAGTGAGAATAATGTTATGACGATGAGTATTGCTACTCATTTAAACATGCTTTATATTGAAGTGCAAACTATTTTTTAGTCGAGTCGCTTTCGGAAAGCTGCATAAAGCAGTCACACATGTATGCGTGTGATTGCGTTACGACGTGTGTGTTGAAAAATAATTAACACGAAATGTTCTCCAAATAGAGAAGTTATATTGTCAATCGGCAAAGGTCCAGGTCAGACTAAGTGCCAAATGTCAAACACGAACATGATCTTAAATGTTAAATAACTACTAGCATTATTGATAATGGGCTCGATCTGTTGCCGAACAATTATGTTTACTTTGATGCGATCGTGATTGGCTTTTCTGCGTTGCCAATGTACACTCCAAGTCACTGCTAATTCTTTTATAATTTACATTTCTCAAACACGGATATGTAAATCAACAGGCAATTTAAGAAACAGGGGTTTTAAAACTTTGTTGTTTCTACGAAGTTAAATTAACATTATTTATCCATAATGCTCTGACACGTACGGGCCCCCTCCGGGAGTAGTTTCCTCGTGCTGCACGCGTAAATAGACGTATGCGAACAATATTGATTTCAGGTTTCATGTCTTTTTCTTTCTTAGGAATATGTCATCGAGAAAAATATGTATTTTTGTAAAAGCATATTTGCGCAATAAGACGACTGCAGAATGATCTTTCACTAAAGTAGACTTGTAGTTTAACACAAGCTAGTACCTCAAAAGCAGCACCTGCATTACAAACTATCATATCATTACGGAATACCGTAAGTACCATCTTGGTAACACATTACAATCTAAAGGGCGAGAATGCGAGAACGCGATAGTACGATGGCGACAATGCGACAATGCGATGACGACAGTGCGACAATACGATGGCAAGAATGCGAGAACGCAATGGCGAGAATGCGAGAACGCGATAGTACGATGACGACAGTGCGACAGTGCGACAATACGATGGCGACAGTGCGATAGAACGATGACGACAATGCGATAGTCATATCGTACTGTCGCCAACGTATCATCGCATTCTCGTCATCGCGTTCTCGCATTTTCGCCATCGTATTGTCGCACTGTCGTCATTGTATTGTCGCATTGTCGCCATCATCCTATCGCGTTCTCGCATTCTCGCATTCTCGTCATCGCGTTCTCGCATTCTCGTCATCGTATTGTCGCACTGTCGTCATCGTATTGTCGCATTGTCGCCATCGTACTATCGCGTTCTCGCATTCTCGCCCTCTGGATTTTAATGTGTAACCACGACGGCCCTAACGGTATTCCGTACATCATACATAACGAATGTTTTCACTTCAATCACAATTATTAAGTAGTAAACATGTAGTATTATTAGTAGAAAACATGTGTGTAATACGTTCCAATTAGTGTACGGACATGACCTTCAAACCTCTGTAGCCCACGGTGATGGACCATTTTTGAGAACGAATGAACATTTCATAGGATTTCAGCTTGTGATATATCGAAAAGGTAAATTGTTTAATCTGTCATCAGAGCAATGAATTGACATTTATCGTACTAGGCTACCAGGAATGGATTCTTATTAAGATTCAGATTAACGAATGCATTCGAGTTATTTTCATGCATATTTATATTTAATTGGAAGGATCACTCGTACCGTATCCTGATTTATTATTGACTAATAATGGATTGTTCTGTTGTTATGACGTACTGTTAAAGAAACACTAAATTGACCTATATTCAGTGGAATATTTCACTGAAAGTAGAAAATTTAATCATATTGTGTGTGTATGTATTTTGAAGTGTTTTAGGTACTTCAGCGCCCGAGGCTGCATAATGTGTGCTCCCGGAGTAGCACTCCGACCTAATTAAATAACTAGACTAGACTGTGGTCCTGTATTGTGTAGAGAANCATCACCATCATTCTTATCATCAAATTCATTAAAATCATTATTATCATAATCAATATCGCTATAATCATCACCATCATTATCATCATCATCACCGCCACAATCATCATTATCATCATCACAGTCATCATCATGCACTTTGTTCTGTTCACCTACTGTAGTAGTATTTCTCTGAGCCCCGTTCCCACAGTTTGATCGGCGCGCGCATCGTGGTGCGGTCCATAGCAAACAGCTCCGCCAGGAACACCGTCTGGTCAGTCTCGCACTCGATGTAGTCCTGAAGTATAGCCTCGTTCTTGTAAAACTTGGCTTAATGCATGTGAGTAAAGTGTCGTCCCAGATTAGCCTGTGTAGTCCGCATAGGCCAAGCAGGGACGACACTTTCCGCCTGTATTTTTTTTCGTAGAAAGGAAGTCTCTTCTTAGCGAAAATCGAGCTTAGGCGGAAAAATGTCGAAAACATTAAACGCACATGCATTGAGCCCAGCATGCGGGTGCTGAACAAGGTGTTTAAACGTACAAAGCGCATGCGTAACAACTCATGAAACATTTTCAATAATCAAACGAGCTGTTTATAAACAGATATACCTGCTCTGTGTCAACACAGATCGTTTCAATATGAGCCGCTTTCTGGGTAAACTGGGCATGTACGGAAAGTTTCATCCCATATTAGCCTGTGCAGCTCGAACAGGGACGATACTTTCCGTCTAGACTTGGTTTTCGTTTAAACAAGAGTTCCTTTAAACTAAACATTCAATAAAATCGGAAAGTGTTGTCCCTGATTAGCCTGTTCGGACTGCAGAATTAGAATCATTAGAATATGGTCCTAACGAAGAATAGAACATGATATGTCGCGGAAATGAAGGCTGTTGTTTGTAATATTTCAAAAATAGTTCTGACCTAGGGGGAGTTCTTGTCAACTCTTTTGATTGCCAATACGCCACAACCACTCCGACAATCACAACGTATATACGGGGCTTCTAATAAACAAAACGTTCTCCCACCTTGTCGATGACGGCGCGTTTATGCCGGAAGTGGCTATCCGGAAGTAGCACGCCTGCCATGTCCTCGTTGTGTTCGCCGATCTCGTGCTCATCGAACAGCCACGTGCCGTCGGCCGCGGCCCGTCGGTTTAACTGTTTCGACAAAAACACAAGCATGAATAACTAGCGATATGTTTGTTTCAAAATGTATGAGGTCCTTCCGCGCCTGTCCCAGCACATCTACCTTAATAACTTTACAAGACTCATGAAGTTATGACGAATTTTGAATTATACCTTTAATTTCCAACTATTTGATTTTGTACTGAAAGTTATTCAGTTTTGGTGTGGTCTTTTGCTGTGGGGGTAACCGGAGTACCCGGGGGAAACCGCACCTGTCCGGTATGGCAACCACTTACCAAGTTTACATGCGCCGGGAGCGGGGATTTAACCCGTGTCGCCCAGGCGAGAATCGCGTGTACCAACCACTGCGCTAACCGGACAGCGCATACCTAGTGATACGCTATGGGGTAGTTTAAATACATTTAAACATATTATACCTGTTTAGTTCCTTTGCCTTAATCTGTAATATGGAGACATTGAATGATGTACTTTTAAAAAATGCGCAAATATTTAAACAATTTAACAACCGGTATACACTACTAGACGCATGTCAATGACAGTTAAGTTAATATCAAAATTAATAATTCATACGGCTTAAAAGCAGGAGGTTAATGATTTAGCAGGCATTTTCTGCTAGTAGTATCAAATACCATGTGTGATATATTGAAATTAACTATATATAAGCATAAACTAAGGGAGAGAACAGTTACAATATTCGCCGATGGTCACAATACGGGTAATTACGCCCCTTACTATACTGTGGAGTTGCGGTACCGATCAAACACTGAAACTCATTAAAATATTTGCCGCGTTTGAAGTTAAAAGGAAAAAAATCATCCTCACTCCAATTCATTGAGTCTCGCTCTGGGAAAACCGGGCTCGCTCTGAGAAAACCGGGCTTAATGATTAAGCGTAAAGCGTCGTCCCATATTATATTATACCGGATTTATATAGCGCCCTTTTCATACAAGAGTGCACGTTCAAAGGCGCTTAATATTAGCCTGTGCAGTCCACACATGTTAACCTGGGGCGACACTATCTCCGTTTTGTGGAATGTTTCGTTTAAAGGAAGTCTCTTCTAAACGAACATCCTTCTAGGCGGAAAATGTCGTCCCCGATTAGCCTGTGCGGACTTCAAAGCCTAATCTGATACGAAACCTTTCGCACATGCCTTTAGCCCAGTTTCCCCAGAACGAGGTTCAATTTTCAATTGCGACTCTTCTCGACAGGTATTAGCTGAACATATTTTTAAAACCAACTAATACTGAACAGTTGCAACTTACGATTCTCTGGATGCCAGAAGCCCCGTGGATGGCCCCCGTGTTCTTGAGATCCACCCCGTTGCGGCCCTGGGCTCTAAAAATAAACACGTCACGGTTGAATGCGTCCGTGCGCGCCACGAGGTCGGAGCTGACGTCATACTTGTTCGTGGTCAGGTTCCAGAGGATGCTTCCGTCTCTTCCGTCGATGATCATAGTCTGAAAGCCACGTGAGATCGGGTTTACTATTGTACGAGCCTCGATCTGGGAAACCGGGCGTAATACATGTGCGGACTGCACAGGCTAATCTGGGGTGGGACTTTACGCACATGAATTACGCCCAGTTTTCCCAGATTGAGACTCATATGATTGCCCGCGACTTGCACAACCGGAAGCAGGTGGCGAGCATCAGCGGAAATTAAGACAGAAAGTGATTTCCGCTGATTCTGGTTTATCGGACAAAAAGACTTTCGGGGTCTTGTTAGCCATGCCAGTTTGTACACCGAAAACTGCAAAACTGATGTTTTGCCTGTGGCAAAGCTTTTGTTATACAAATGATATATAAACTTTGGGTATAATTCCCCACCCATGGACCAAGCATTTTTGTCTGAATATTTTATATTGGAAATCCTTGTCTTTTTTTTAGAAGGACTCTCCCCAAAAAGTCGTTTAGTGCGATATAATTTCTCCATTATTTCCATAACCATAGCAACCACCATTTTTGTCTGGCGAAACACTGAAGTAACATAATTATTTCCCATATGGCTCTATATCTACGAAATCGTAAAACTAGCTTAAGTCAATTTTGAGTTATCGAAGAGTTCAGATGAGTTCAGATGTTTCGGACGGACATGAAAGACCGACGGAATTACGGACAAAACTGAAATAGTATAACTATTTTCCACATGGCCCCATATCCACATAAAACGTTACGTCAACATAGCTTACGTTTTGTTTTATTAATCGCATGATCCAGATTTTTCTTTTCAATTATTTCTTTAACCATATCATATGTACCATGGTAACTTCAATTTTTGTCTGACTTAAAAACGAAATTACGTGCAAATTCCCCATATTTACACACCAAATTTCATCAACCTGGCTTGAATACTTTGTGAGTTATGAAACTATCCATATTTTAGTTTTCAATTATTTCCGCAACCATAGCAATCACATTTTTTTCCGTTGAAAACTATTAAATAACATGCATATTCCCCATATTAAAATATATGCACATAACAGGTTTCACCAATGTAGATTTTCGTTGCGAATTTAGGTCAAGTATGGTTATGCATGGAAATTTCAATTAGTGACAAAATGCCAAATTGAACACCGGAAGTGGCTCTTACGTCGGTTGTGTTATAGAAGGGCCACTTACGTCGGTGGCGTTATAGAAGGGCCACTTACGTCGGTGGTGTTATAGAAGGGCTACTTACGTCGGTTGTGTTATAGAAGGGCAACTTACGTCGGTGGTGTTATAGAAGGGCCACCTACGTCGGTGGTGTTAAAGAAGGGCCACTTACGTCGGTGGTGTTATAGAAGGGCCACGCGCCAATACTCCAGTGAACCATGAAGTCCAGCACGTTGTCGTCGTTGAAGTAGCCGGGGGCAGGCGTACTGAAAGGCCGCAGAATAATATGAGCCTTATTCTGGGAAAACTTGGCTTTTGCACGTGCGTAAAGTGTCGTCCCAGATTAGTAGTATGTGCAGTCCGCACAGGCTAATCTGGGACGACATTTTCCACTTAAACTGGATTTTCGTTCAAAAGAGACTTCATTTAAACGAAAAATTCCATAAAACCAATATGCCAAAATTCTCCATAATTTCAAAATCAATATGTTCAGACGTATCAGTATCTTGTAAGTGTTTGTGTGATATAATTGTGTTGATGGTGTCTGAGATTCATTATGTTTTGATTTGGGTTTTGTCGTGTTAATGTGTAATGAGTTATTGAACCTGGTAGTGAGGTCCACGATGAGGACGAGGGAGACGCTTACTATAAAGACGTTGATAATGAAGGCAATGTTGAGATGATTACTAAGGTGATGACGATGATGATAACGACGATAATGCTGATAATGATAATGCTGACGACGATTCTACTGATGATGATGGTGGTGATGATGAGGATGTAGCTTATAATAATGATGATGGTGATGATGGTGATGATAATGATAGTCATGATGATGATCATGCTATTGCTGCTGCTGCTTCTGCTGCTGCTGATGATGATGATGATGATGATGATGTTGATTGACGTATACCTGTACGACTCCCTGTCCTCGAGGTGTATCTTCCAGATGGGTGCCAGCGTCTCCCCGCAGTAGAGCACGAGGTCGCCGTTAAATGAGTTCACCAGGATGTCCTTCACCCCGTCCTTGTTCACGTCCACTAGCACCGGGGGCACCATCACGCCCTTGTCAGGGCTCCTGGGGAAGGGAAATAGGCATATAAATATGCATCAGCACTATTGCACCCTTGTCTCATCTCCTGGGAACGGGTAAAAGAATAGTATCAGTACTACCACACCCTTGTCTTTCTTCTGGGTACGGGAAATAGGCATTAAAAAAGCATGAACACAGCTTCCGGCATGCAGCTCCAGCTCTGTGGAATGCTTTACCAGAAAGCCACAAGAAAGCTAGTAACTTTAACCAATTTAAAAGCTTTATGTTGAATTGGACTGGCAAAGAATGCAAATGTTCTGCCTGTGAAGTTACATAGGTACATAAAGTTCTGGAGCTGCATGCCACACTGTGTTTAGTTGCTTTTGCTGTCTCTGTTTTTGCTTATGTATTATTAAGTATTTTTCTTCTGATTGCCTGTGCTTGCTTCTAATTTGTGTTTAGTTGCTTTTGCTGTCTTTGTTTTGCTTATGTTTGATTTAGTATTTTTTTCTGATTGCCTGTGCTTGCTTCTAATTTGCTTCTAGTTTGTTTCATGCTTTTTTTTGTGAGAAAGCTGCTGATCAGTTCATTTCGAATCTGATTCGAGGTGATATTCGTTCTTAGCACTGTTTTATCTGTCGCACTTTTGTGTTTCTTTTTAAATTCAGTTTCATATTCTGTCGTCTTATTGCAGTTTTTAGTCCTACTAGCAGGTCTAGATCAGCAGCTTCCTACACAGTTTTTAATTGCCTCCAATTTTATGTATGCTTTAATATTGTCAAACTCATTTCAGTGTTGCATGTTATTTATTGTCTTAATTTGTCTTTCACCCCTAAAAACATGTATTTGATCTTTCTTTTTAGCTGTTTTACTCATGTTTTATTGCTTACACTTGTTGTTTAGTCGGTTAAAAAGCTTTGCAGCTTATGTTACTTGTTATATGTCTTGCCGACTCAAAATAAAATTTATTTATTTATTTATTTATATACCACCCTTGTCCTTCTTCTTGGTTCGGGAAATATGCTATAAAAAAGAATGAACACTATACCACCCTTGTCCGGTCTCCTGGGAACGAGTATCGAGCATGAATGTAAGTATCAGCACTATCATCTTTGACTGAGTTCTTATGGACGGGGAATAGGTATCAATATATCGCAATTATAAAACCCGTGTACGCAAGCCGATGGGAAATTTGCACCATGATAAATATCAGCATCATCAGACCCGTGTGCGGGCTAATGAACACATGCTATCGGCATCAACATTTAAAGTACGGTATCATCACACCCCTGTCCCTTATTCGGGCTCCTGGGAACGGGAAATAGGCAGCAATGTAATTGTCAAGTATACTGCTTTTCTCCAGACTCCTGCGGACGGAAATTGGCATTAATGTATCGAATTTCGCAACATATCAGGTATTGGCCCAAAACTGCCGTTGACCGATCTCCTGAAGACGGGAAATAGGCATCAATCAAAGTATCAAGTATCGGTACCATCACACCCTTGTATTACAGGTACCTATCGGTACCATCCTGTCCTTTATCGGGTTCAAAGAGACAGGAAATAGGCATAACATATCGAATATGGGCATCGTCATATACTTTCCCGGGTTCCTGGGGACATATATGCATACGGATCAAATATGGACACATATAAAAAAAACAAGGGACACAATTGTCACAAAACCAGGTTTTCAATTTGAAAAAAAGTCTGATAAAGGGAGACAACTCAAAATGTGCATTGTTACTGAATGTTCCTAGTTACCCGCCTTGTGTCAAATTCAATATATTTTCTCAAAGTGTGACCTTGACGTTGCAGATATCGACGTAATTCTGTCGCATGACACACCGTCCAATGATGGTGAACAAATGTGCCAAATGATTTAAAAATCTCACGATGAACGACATAGTTATGGCCCGGCCAAGCTCATATATGGCCATTTTTGACATTTCAACTCAAAGTGTGACCTTGTCCTTGGAGATATCGACGTAATTCTTTCGCGCGACACACCGTCCAATGATGGTGAACCAATAAGCCAAATGATTATAAAATCGTACAATGAACGACATAGTTATGGCCCGGGCAAGCTCATTTATGGCCCTTTTTGACCTTTGAAGTCAAAGTGTGACCTTGACCTTGGAGATATCGACGTAATTCTTCCGTGCGACACACCGTCCAATGATGGTGAACAAATGTGTCAAATGATTTTAAAATCTCTCAATGAACGACATAGTTATGGCCCGGGCAAGCATTGTTCCGCCCGCCCGCCCGCCTGCCCGCCCGCCCGCCCGCCCGCCGACATTCATCAATCTAATAACCAGATTTTTCCTTCGGAAAACCTGGTTAAAAATTAGTGGGGTTGTATCTTTTTATCCCATATAACCATGATTTCAATTTTAAACAA
>VMBQ01002043.1:66224-97750 GCA_007657795.1 Dreissena rostriformis | reverse complement strand
CCCCCCCCCCCCCATGTCATGAATAAGAGCGTTATCGTTGTACGTTGTACATGGCCACGACTTCTAAATAGGGGCTTATTAAAAACAACCATGTTTTGGTTAAAAATATGTCATATATAATATAAAATGGTAAAAATAACGCCACTTCATATTTGACATCGTATATTCATATTAAGCCAATAGTTGTGTTCGTCGCTCTGGAACATTTGAATAAAAATGATTTTGTACGAATCAAGAATATGACCATAATAAGTACACACATTATAGCTTTTCAGAACACACTCTTTCATACCTGCTTAACAAAATAAGACAAAAACGAATGAGCCGCACTCGGGGAAAACAGAGCTTGATGCATGTGCGTAAAGTGTGGTCCCCAATTAGTGTGTGCAGTGCGCACATGCTAGACAGGGACGATACTCTCCACCTAAACTGGTATTTTTTTAAAAGAGATTTAATTTAAAACGCGACAAATACAATAAAAGCGGAAAGTGTCGTCCCTGATTAGCCTGTGCGGATTGCATTGGCTTATATGGGAGGACACTTAACGCACATGTATTAAAACCCGTTTTCCCAGAGCGAGCCTTATTTAATACTTGAACGCCTTACCTGTCATAGTGATCTACAATCCACAACCATTGAACCTCTGTCTCTTTCACAACTGAAATTTTGGGTCAAATTGGTGGTCAACTCTTCACCAATCTTGTCTTATCTCGTCATAGTCATTGGGAAAGAAATAGATTTGGACAGGTGTTACTTCATGAAATTGGAATACGATCGCAATACCTGTGCAAACGGAATTTATCATGGTTTTCCTAACATAATCAGCTTTGATAATTGTATAAAAATTGCACAAATAAAATGATGTTTGGCCTCCTTTTAGAACATATGAGGTGATAAATATTCCCGCGTAAACATTAGCGAATCCGACAGGAATTAAATGTTTGGGCGTTTCTTTCGCGCAGATAATTCATTAAGCATTGATTTGGTAGTTCTGGGCGGTTCCTGACATCATTTCTATAAGTATAGATTATTATATGGAGAAAGTGTGCCTTAAGTGGTTATTGGCACACTTGGTGAGTTATTTGCAAATAAACACCAAGTGTGCCAATAACCACTAAAGGCACACTTGCTCCATATAATGACCTGTTTATTGCATATGTTCATCATTTAATACTTAATACTTAGCGTGTGTTATCGTTTATATTACATAATTATCATCAGATTTGTTCCTTCACTAAAATATATTACCGAACCAGCTTTCCGTACTTTTATTTTCATTCAATTGATTACGCAATTTATGACGTATCTATCTTATGTATGACGTAATTTCTGTGACGAAACACACCAGTTTAAGCTTGACTCTCTGGATTTTAACAACAACAATTCGGACGTTGTAATTTATTCAACAGTAAAATATTTATTTAAACAAATCATCGAACGAATCCAAAACGTATTTCGGATTGTGTGTTTGTAGTGTATAATTGGAAACTTCAAGAGGAATTAAAAAAAATCACTCCGAGTAGTCATTCGGTTCAGTAAAACGTTTCAAAAAGTGTTGTTTGAAATAAATAAAGATATATAATAATGGGGATGGAAAAAAAAGAAAATGGAAGTGCATATCGTTGTAATTGTATTATTATAAGCATTGGTTTAAAGATGTCAAGGGTGTCGATTGTCCGGGTGCCGTTTGTCCGGATACCGGGACTGTATAGATATGATAGTGAATTATTGAATCGATCGTCTGCAAATGATAAGTTAAGACGAGATCGATTTGATAAGACGCTTATCAAATCGATGTCGCCTTAACTTATCAGTTGCTCTTATCTTTTGCCCGGGGCCAGGTTAATCCATGCGCAGTGGTTCAGTTACCCACATTGTAAACATACAATTAAAGAGTTTAAATAATTATCGGCCATGATCACATAAGTATAGTCAGTGACGACCAATGGTATAGACACTTTATCATGATGCGCATTTCTTATCCTGCTTTTACGTCAGACGTAATCGGCATTACCAGTTCACTTCTTTTTGATGACCCGCTATTACATCATTATTATATTGCTTATAGACGTTGTAAAATGATGGTCATTTTTTTTCAAGATAAAATATCACATTATCAATAATACAAATTTTACAGTTTGGCAGTGAGATTACATCTACCAGATCAACAACAGCAGGAAACAAAACCAATATTGTGTTTTTGTGCATTGGATGATCAAATGTATATAATTGAAACGCATGCTCTTCAAAATTATCCCAAAGTACCAGCATACATTTATGCACTAGCTTACCCTTATATGAGTTGTGCCCTTTCTTCAAGCGGTTGTTATGTTCATCTGCGACAGCTGTGCGTTCCCATGACCTTCCTGTTTTATAATGAGATGTTAAAATGGTAGACGATACTAGTGGAATTTGCAGACGAGACAGCCTGGTCCGCACGTATAATGCTATGAGGGTCATTTATCTCAATAATCATAAGTTTGATAAAATAATAATAAATTGATTCATTCACTCTTTTTGGAACAATTAATAATACAGGAAATTTAACATCAAATATAATCAGGGACATATCGACGCCGAATGCGGTATTATGATATATATTTTAAATGTGTGTTAATTAAATGCTTGCTTAACGCATAATTCTTGTTCTCATCGACATCCAAAAAAAAGTATGTTTTTATTATTTATAAATTTATTATGGGAGATTTCGCGGGCACATGAAAACCAGTTGGTTTCAGTAATAATCAAATGACAT
This sequence comes from Dreissena rostriformis, assembly GCA_007657795.1. NCBI lineage: Eukaryota > Metazoa > Mollusca > Bivalvia > Myida > Dreissenidae > Dreissena > Dreissena rostriformis. The sequence goes on along the minus strand of VMBQ01002043.1, from coordinate 94,995 downwards.
GTACATGGTGTACTTAAATGCACCTGCGCACTTTTAATAACGGTCGTGCAGTGGCGTAGCTTCGTGCAAGCATTGTAGGCTCGGGCCCTTTTTTCTCGGAGGTGAGACATATACATGCTCCCAAAACGAATTAAAATCGAATTTCTAATGGGATACGACTCCAACGATCAAAACCCTTCTGAGAAATTCGATGAAAGGCAATTACATTATTCAGTATAAAAAAAAATCACCTTGACAATTACCGTCTGTCACAAAGAGAAACAATCTTAATTTGTTTACACAAAACGGCTCAGTATACACAGTCTTGACTAATAAATACCAGAGTAGTTTAATGAACGAGACATACTTTAATTTGTTTGTTGCAAATAGTCATAGTTGTGTACGCGAAATGTTATCGAGTAATCCTAATGGATTTGCTATTTCAGAAACAATACGGCAAAATATGGATGATGTGGCTTAACACAGGGTGGTCCCTCAGCAATTGTAATGACGCTACCGATATGTCTTGAAAATTCGGCGGTAGCAAGGACACTCAGATATTTGCAACTTAGTGCACCAAACGCCCGACGTGAAGGAAACACGCAATATATTTTAGACGCATTCTGGGTAAAGGAGGCTCAATGCATGTGCGTAAAGTGTTGTTCCAAATAATAAGGGGCGAAACGTTCCGCCTATACTTAAATTTCGGTTAGAAGATACTTCCCTTTAAATGAGAAATTCCATAAAAGCGCAGTTTCGTCCCTGATTAGCTTTGTGCGGACTTCGCTGGCTTATACGGGAAGAAACTTCCTGCACATGCTTTAAGCAATGTTTTCCAAAAACGAGGCTCTATTTAAAGTTGGACTAATTATAGCGAGACGTAGTGCTCAACACCCGGGTGAATATGCTCTTGACGCTCTCTGTAAGACCTGATATACGGCCTGATTATATTATCTCATTAAACTTTTCTTCTTTAATCCATAGATAGTTACATGTTAATGCCGTATGGTTCACGTAAAATAAGACAATAAACTTAAGCAAGAAAAGGTTTATGTAAACTGAACGTCTATGGTTGAATTGTGGTTGTTTTGACTTGGTTGGTTGTTAAACCCACAATTCATCACAATTGCTAACGGATGGAGCAAATTGAAAAACAAGGCTTAAAATGCTAACTGAATATTGGTAGTTTTTATGCATTTATTGGCCATTTTAAAATGTTTAAGGCACGAGTTCGAATCCCTCTGAACGCGTACTTCAAATTTGTTTAATATTGTACAGATTGTTTTACATTAACTAATCAATATATTATTTAAGATTGCTTTAAGACGTGTACATATTTCGTAGACACATCCGAAAAAGCCCCTTTTAACGTTAAAAACAATCAATTTAATGGCCTGATTTCCGAAGTTTAAAGCAAGAAATATAACTTTTTGTAATGAAGCATATTTGCCTTCTACGAGTAGTTTCCCTTAGATGGATTTTATGTGTATGCTACATTGAAAAAATATCCTTCACGTATAATTAAATTAAGTAAATTGGTTGACTTACTATGGTGTACAGAACTTAGGTCTCAGGGTCTCAGTCCCGGGTAAGAGACCAGCAGAGTGTCAACGATAGATCACGGATCCACTACGCCATGTTTGTATGCTTTAGTTTTAACTTACATATGAGACTCGCTCTGGGAAAACTTGGCTTGTAGTCCCATGTCGTCGCAGGTTAGACTGTGCAGTCCCCACAGGCTAATCAGGGACGACACTTTCCGCCTAAATTGGATTAACGCTAAAGACCACAGTCTAATCAAGGAAAACACTTTCCGCTTTAATGGCATTTTTTGTTTCCATGAAGTCTCTTATAGACGAAACCCAGTATACCGGTAGGCAGAAAGTGTCCTCCCTGATTTCCCAGTGCGGACTGCCATACCGGTAGGCAAAAAGTGTCCTCCCTGATTTCCCAGTGCGGACTGGAGAATGAATGAAGCCCGGGTTTCCCAGAGCGAGGCTTAAGTTTTCCACTAAACCGACTGAATCTAATTTGTGGTGCCAATCCTAAACTGTGTTTTTGGCATTCCAGGTTGAGTTTTCGAGCATTTTTTCTACATCCGAAATTTCGCAGAATTATTTTTTGATAGATAAGATAGATATGTTACAAAGTGATTTGGAACATCTCTTTCATTGAACAGTTTTATTAAAGTTTGAAATAACTTGTGCATGTAAATACTTTTTACAGAAACAGGTTTGGCCGACCTACGTACCCTATGTTTTGTATATAATAACGTACACACTATAACTGATTTATTGGCCTAATCAGTAATCTTAATATTTTTTTAAAGAGTCAGCCTTCTTAGTCTGAATGATGCAACATAACGCACTGAAGGTGAAACTGTGGCGGGATACACTTGTCCGTGCTGAAATTAATATGAGCCGCGCTCTGTTAAAACGGGTCTAACACATGTGCGTAAAGTGTCGTACGGCGGACTGCACAGGCAAATCAGGGACGACACTTTCCGCCCAAACTGGGTTTTCGCTGCGAAAGGACTCCGTTTACTAGTAAATGAAAAATACCATAAAAGCGGAAAGTATCGTCCCTGATCGGCCTGTACGGATTGCACAGGCTAATCTCGGACAAAACTTGACGCACATGCATTAAACCCCGTTTTCCCAGAGCGCGGCCCACATACAAAGAACACTTAGCGTCCAACATTGATCGTTTTTAGAGATCCTTTATATGTGCTGCCTAATTACAAGCGGGTGCCATATCAAAACCGGGTACGAGAATCGTGTCGAATCTGCTGTCTGGCTCCTGGTCTCGTGTAACGCGAGATCTCGGCAGATAACGTCAGCAGTAATTAGACGAGATCTTCCTGCCAGCACGAGATGCCAACGTCGCGTTGTCTGCGCCTGTCTGACACGAGGAAACACCGCACAAACAGCACAAGTAATTGTATATCATTTGAGCCGCGCTCTGTAAAAACAGGGTTTAATGCATGTCCGGACTGCACAGGCTAATCTGGGATGACGCTTTACGCACCTGCATTAAGCCTCTTTTTGCCAGAGCGAGACTCAATTATAAAACCTTTCGCATTTTTTTTCCGATTCCAGGTAGTCAACACTATTTTGTACATGATGGGCCGAATTGTTATATATTCGTGAGTAAACAGGTTGAATTCCCCGCGTTTGTCTTTTGGGGAAATTATGTATATAAACATTTCTTAAATAAAAACAGTACTTTAGACTGTAATAAACTAAATGTCCGCTCGAAATCTGAGAAATGACATTACTTTGTTGCGTTTTAATTTCATACGCGATTCTTTGAGGTCCATGTTTAGTTGCAATTGCGTTTTTGTGTTCTGAATTGCGGACTAAGTGTTAGGTTTAGAATGACTTTCAACTGGTCTAAATCTCTAATGCTTTGCATTGACCGTTCCAAGGCGATGATCCATGCTAATAATGGTTTATGTTTAATATTGTGTTGTATGTTTCGTACTTTATTGTAAAAGGAATTGGTCACTTGCCTAAGTTACTTAACACAAATTTATCTCCTGATTACGTTTTGTATCCCTGTATTTTGAGAAAGTATGAGATGGTTTGATTATACGCCATCATGCAACGAGTCACAGTAAAGTGTAAACTGTCTGTCACGCAAGTTCAGCACCTGACGCTCGTACATGATAAATTCAGTTCTACTTCTGCATCGGAAGACAACTAGTCGTTTTCCCGTATATAATATTCAGTCCGTGTTCTTGATTTTTGGTTGAATCTTGTGTTATTGATATCATACCTATTAGTCGCGCTCTGGGAAAACGGGGCTTAATGCATGCGAGCGACGTGTCGTCCCATATTAACCTGTACAGTCCACACAGCCTTATCACGGACGACACTTTCCGCTTTTATGTAATTGTTCGTTTAAAGGAGGTCTCTTCTAAACGAAAATCCAGTCTAGGCGTAAAGTGTTGTCCGTAATAATCATGTGCGGACTGCTCAAGCTAATCTGGAACGCCCACGCATTAAGCCCCGTTTTCCAAGAGCGAGACTCATTTAAATATAGTTCTACTTCTTCACCGGACGCCATTTCTTTTGTTTGCATAAAGATTTCAGTCCGGATTCTCAATACTTTGGCTGTAGCTTGTGTTATTGATATATAGAAGAAGTACTGATATGTTCCGGTATGTACACTTGAACGTTTATTGGCCTTGACCAGGCGTCTCGATGCTCGAGAATTTTCGACTAGCGACGCAAACTGCAGTTCAAGTATATCTATTTAGTCGAAACGTATTTATTTATACAAACAACCATGTAATAACATGACGTTATATCCACAATCCACAATTCAATCTCGAAAACAAGCCTCAGGAACGCTTATACTAATTCTTCTCCAGAGATACACTAAATTGCTTCTGCCAAGTGGATTCAGAAGTGTTCTTCGATTATCTCTAACAGAGGCACAATGGACGACATGATAGTAATGAACGGCCCTTGTCATTTCAATTCCTTGGGACAGTCACGTCATAAGCCAGCAAGGTTATCTTAAGCGAGCCCCTGCTAAATAAGTGGTATAACTGTCTTATGCTATTGCTTCGTGAAACACTCTCACTTTTGTTTTACTCATTGAACATGTACAGAATAAACGTCAACAACAACAACAACTTCAGCGGTAGCAACAGCAGTAGCAACAACGCAAAGAAATGATATTTGTGTAACCAGCTTAAAAATACAATAGGCTGAGAAGTGAATCAACCCCAGTTTAACATTCATCCAAGCAAACCTCCTTCCGTGTTAAAAAAGCAAGCCCATGTTAGCAAATCAGTTTTCTTTAAATTTCAGTTTTTCTGCACTAATTTTACATGCTGAAAAGAACGCCATGGGAAAAGGTTTGATTCCGATGTTTTACAGTGCATTTCCCAGGTGGCGAGTTCGAGTCCACCACTGCAACACAACGTGTACCATACCGACGGTCGAGGTACTCTAGAGCCCAACATATAAAGATCTGCCTGCATTGTCACGGTTTATTCTAGGCCTATCGATTTTATTGTTAAATGTATAGAGTCTGTTTTATGGGATGAACCAGTACTTGGTGCCTTTAAAAATATCTTCAGATCTCTCCCTAAGTTTGTATCGAATACGTATGCGACGTGTAGCAATTTTGTGTCGAATCGGGTATTGTATACAAGTATAATACACGCATATATACAAACATAGTATATAAATACAATAAAACGTCAACTTTCCCTACTAATTGATCATCGGAAATCAACCTGTGAATGAAACACACACTTTCTGTTGTGACCAGAAAAGTTGCCATGTGTGTCGTGTTCTGAGAAAACTGGGCATAATGCATGTGCGTAAAGTGTCGTCCCAGATTAGCCCTTGCAGTCCGCACAGGTTAAGTCGGGACGACACTTTCCGCTTAAACTGGATTTTCGCTAAGAAGAGACATCATTTAAACGAAAAATTCCATAATAGCGGAAATTGTCGTCCCTGATTAGCCTGTGCGGACTGCAAGGCTAATCTGGGATGAAAATTTACGCAAAAGAATTATGCCCAGGTTTCTCAGAACACGACACATGTTTTCATCAAATCACGTTAAGCGTTAAAACATGTTCCATACACAAGCGAGATACATTTGAGCCTCGTTCCGGGAAAACGGGGCTTAATGCACGTGTTTAAATTGTCATCCCAGAATAGCCTGTGCAGTCCGCACATGCTTATAAGGGAAAACACTTTCCCCCTCTACTGGATTTTCGTTTAGAAGAGTCCTTCAAACGAAAAATTCAATAGAAGCGGAAAGTATCGTCCCTGATTAGCAGGTGCAGACTGCACAGGCTAATCTGGGACTACACTTGACGCACAAGCATTAAGTAGCGTGTACCCTGAATGATGTTATCTCAAGACTCATCTTAAGATATACGGCATGTATTTAGTAAAAATTCCATTTTAATGAAACACATAAGATTAAATTAAATAAAGAAAGTGAAAAATGTATGTACAACATAGCAACATTCAATCATTTATATTAACTCGATGTGTAATCATATAGGTATCGGGTGGTCTCGCTCCCAACTAGTTTCGCCTAAGGTTGTTTTTTTTTCTTGGAAGTTTCGCTCCCTGAACGGAATATTTGGAAAAACTAATTGCTGTTTTCAGTGTATTATAAAATATGAGTAAGCAATACCTCTAGCTCGAGTGGACATTCCCCCGTCGCAACCCTGGTATCGAACCGGGGATCTCCTGCCTGGAGAACAACACGCAGAGCTCATTATCATTACTGTTTGAAGTTTAAACCTATTTATTCACGCTCGATTGCATCGAAAGCCTAAGGCTTATTTGAAATGCTCTCGATTCCGTTTCCCGGGACTAAACCCAGTACTTGGTGTCTATGGCGAGGATCTAAAGAACGCTCCTTATTGGGGATCGAACCCGTGACCTCTATATCGCTAGGCGGACACCATATCCACTAGGCCATGGCGGCCTCATTACTCTTTTATGCAAACCCGCTTTAAAGAAGTTCCGTACACAGATTATCTTGGCTTACAAAAATGTTTTTCAGCCCACTAAATGAACTTTAGCGAACGCTTAATTACAAACAACATTCCACTTAAATTGAGATTATGTGCTTGAAGTCCACTAGATATTTCAACGTTTGAAGGGCTCTTAAATTCCTTATACGTAATTACGTTCCATCGTCGTGACCCTAGTAGTCAGATACAAGTTGCTTAGCCACGATTATATTTAAAAATATATAAAAAGCATGATGAACATTTATAACGAAAAACAGGTATTTGAGCATCGCTCTGTGAAAAGTGGGTTTAATGCATGTGCGTAAAGTGTCGTAGCAGATAAGCCTTTGCAGTCCGCACAGGCTTATCAGGGACGACACTTTCCCCTTTAATGATATTTTTCGGTAAAAAAAAAAGTCTCTTTTTAGCAAAAATCCAGTTTAGGCGGAAAGTGTCGTCCCTGGATAGCCTGCGCACATGCATTAAACCCCCTTTTCACAGAGCTAGGCTCATTAAGTTTTTTTTAAAGTCCGGACCGTCCTGGCATGTAAAGGAATGCAGTAATAAGCGAGTGTTGTAACCTGATAAGCGCGTGCTTGGGTAGGGGGTAGACAGAGGTATGTGACCCCGGGCGTCGCTCTCTCCGTGTAACGTATAGTCATTGAAGTCAGCTCTACAAAGATTTATGACCGAAATTGAAATTTTATTTGAAACATCTTGGTAACAGTTAGCAACAGTTCGCTTTTTCAGAATTTACATGATATACATGATAATCTATTCGGAATATTGTGTTTTCCTTAAGGTTGGTGTTAAACTTTTACTGAAGTTTAATAATTTCGTTATTTAACAAGGGGTCGGATCTTAAGATAAGTCTTAAATACTAAGTTTAAGGTTATCTTTAAAAAAAATCTGAGCAGGTGTTCGGTATACCTTTCATTCAAATACTTCAAGTTATAATACTACGCATATTTTAAGGCTATTATAACAGCTGGGGCATACACCACTTAAAATGTTGAATAATTATGCATGTAAATTTGTCAGTTTACGCAAACACTTAGTGCATGTGAATGGTTTTATTAACAAAAAAATCAGTTATGAAATAGGTGTATAGCATAAATAAACATACAAACTACATGTGTTATTTAATACGACATTTGCTTTTCATGTGGAGTAAACTGCATTAATCGTAACTGAAATGTTTAAACCGTTAATACACGCACTTGATAGGTTTATCTAAATTAAGCAAGAGTAAATGAACAAGTTGTGCACATTTAAACTTGCTCTGCACTTTATGTTATACATGAACGTGTAGTTTACGCTATGTTTGTTATCTTAAATGGAAATCTATTACTTGAAAGGTAAGTAAAGACTAAATTTTCCACGTATCAAATTATGTATGTGAACGGGTCAGACTATGTTAATTAGAATTACAGAGTTGGCGTATACTTATCCTTGCATATTCGCCTCGCTCAGGGAAAATAGGGGTTAACGCAGGAGCGTAAAGTGTCGTCCTAGATTAGCTTGTGCAGTTCGCACAGGCTAAACTGGGACGCAACATTCCGTCTAAACTGGATTTTCGCTCAAGGGACTTCCTTGAAACGAAAAATACTTTACAAGCGGAAAGTGACGTCCCTGATTAGCCTGTGCGGACTGCGTTCTTAAACTGTTTATGTACGGATAAATTACCCCAAGTAAAAGTATGTCAACCTTTATGCGCACCTTACATCTAAATTGTAGTTAAATTGACACCCAGTTTCAAGTTTTTCTTGATTAACATAATAATACAAGGAAAATATTAGACCTACACAAGTCATTGGTATCCACTTATAACGCCAACAAATATGGCAGGTAGGTCGGCTTATCGTTTTTTTTCGTTACCCTTTTTACCATTTCAGAATCAGCAACGACATGCGCTATCCTCCAAATCTCTTTAAAGCTCTCCTGAGCACGTCCTAGTGAGCTTTTGTGATCGCCTGTTGTCCGTTGTTCGTAGTGCGTCGTCAACATTTACCAGTTTAACACTCTAGAGGCCACATGTATTGTTCGCTCTTCATTTAACTGGGACAGAACATTTGTGCCAACGATATCTTGGTCAAGTTTGAAACTGGGTCACGTCGGGTTAAAAAGTAGGTCACTAGGTCAAATGTTTAGGAAAAGCTTGTCAACACTTAACTCTTAGAACTAAAGTTTTCTCTATATGGCTTTAGTAAAACCTTGCTTACTCTATAGAAGTCACATTTATTTCTAATCTTCATTAAATGTGGAACATTTGGCCTAATTATATCTCGGTCGAGTTTAAAACTGGGTCATGTGAGGTAAATAAACAAGGTCACAAGGTCAAGTAAAAGAAAAAGCTTTGTAACACTCTAGGAGTCACAGATGAAGTCAAATCCTCACGAAACGTGGTCAAAATATTTGTTCTAATGAATGCAAAAATGTTTCATTCCGTTGAAAAACATTGCCACCAGGGACTATTAGCGACTATTTGTATAGATCAATTATATTGTGAGCAATTTACAAAGTACTAGTAATCGCACAGTAAAGTCGTTTCCGGGAGTGACTTTTATACGTGTTTCAATACACATGCCAGGGTCCCGTTCATCGCACCTCCCTCAAACTCGTGTCTATTCATTGAATCAGTGATAAATGTGTGCGGAAGGTTTACCCAGGGATTGTATTGGCTTATCTGGGATCCATCCCATCGGTGTTTGCTGATCAATATCATGTTGCTTCCGCAGAACTGATTACCTGACACGACCTTTCAAGTTTCCAATGTGGCATCTTCACAAACTAGAACACATCCGAACACAGGTAAAGTCTGGTCTCCATCAATACAATATTTGATCACTAGTTGCAACTTTGTTAATATTATGCTGCTCATAATTATATGAAGTAAGTTGTTATAATTCAGCAATCAGTTTGCACACATACACGCCTATTAATTCTGATCTTTATTACATATTATGCACAACGAATATACACACTAAAACACTAAATATTGATCTGTACCTGCAATACAACTTATGTTCATGTACCTGGTAAATCTACATAAACACGTTATACAACACACACATATAAACCTTCCTGTGTAGCACTACACGAACCTCTAATAATCTAAGACATTGCATAAAGATCTACCACAATCTCTTTAACATCAAATATGCATCTACCAGAACCTCTAATACATCATATAATTATATGTATATATGTACCTACGTATAGATCTTAACGAACATGTAATACATTGAATATACATATACCAAAACCTGTAATACATAACTTAAATAAATCTGCATAATTATCTATAGCCTCTAATATGGATCTACCTAAACCTCATATCACATATACATCTACATTTACCTCTTTAAGCCCAAATATAGTTCAAGCAATACCTCTAATACATCACATATAGATCAAGCAATACCTCTAATACATCACATATTGATCAAGCAATACCTCTAATACATCACATATAGATCAAGCAATACCTCTAATACATCACATATAGACCAAGCAATACCTCTAATACACCACATGTAGATCAAGCAATACCTCTAATACATCACATATAGATCAAGCAATACCTCTAATACATCAAATATATATCAAGCAATACCTCTAATACATCACATATAGATCAAGCAATACCTCTAATATATCACATATAGATCAAGCAATACCTTTAATACATCACATATAGATCAAGCAATACCTCTAATACATCACATATAGATCAAGCAATACCTCTAATACATCGCATATAGATCAAGCAATACCTCTTTTACATCGCATATAGATCAAGCAATACCTCTAATACATCACATGTAGATCAAGCAATACCTCTAATACATCACATATAGATCAAGCAATACCTCTCATACATCGCATATATATCTATCTGAACCTCTAATGCATCACATATAGATCTAACTGAACCTCTAATACATCACATATAGATCTATATGAACCTCTAATACATCACATATAGACCAACATGAACCTCTTATACATCGCATATAGACCTACATGTACCTCTTATACATCACATATAGATCTACCAAACCCCTAATACACCACATATAGCTCTATCTGAACCTCTAATACATCACATATAGATATACCTGAACATCTAATACATCACATATACATCTACCTGCACATCAAATACATCACATAAAGATCTATATGAACCTCTAATACATCACATATAGATCTACCTGAACCTCTTATACATCAAATATAGATCTACCTGAACCTCTAATACATTGCATATAGATCTACCTGAACCTCTTATACATCACATATAGATCTACCTGAACCTCTAATACATCACATATAGATCTACCTGAACCTCCAATACATCGCATATAGATCTACCTGAACCTCTAATACATCACATATAGATCTACCTGAACCTCTAATACATCACATATAGATCTACCTGAGACTCTAATACATCACATATAGATCTACATGAACCTCTAAAACATCTCATATAGATCTATCCAAACCTCTAATGCATCACATATAGATCTACATGATCCTCTAAAACATCACATATAGATCTACCTGAACCTCCAATACAGCACATATAGATCAACCTGAACCTCTAATATATCACATATAGATCTATCCGAACCTCTTATACATCACATATTGACTTACCTGAATCTCTAATACATCACATATAGATCTACCTGAACCACTAATATGTCACATATAGATCTATATTAACCTCTAATACATCACATATAGATCTATATGAACCTCTTATACATCACACATAGATCTTCATGAACCTCTACACATCACATATAGATCTTTATGAACCTCTAATACATCACATATAGATCTATATGAACCTCCAATGCATCACATATAGATCTACATGAACCTCTTATACATCACATATAGTTCTACATGAACCTCTAATACATCACATATAGACCTACATCAACCTCTAATGCATCACATATAGATCTATATGAACCTCTAATACATCACATATAGACCTATATCAACCTCTAATGCATCACATATAGATCTATATGAACCTCTTAAACATCACATATAGACCTAAATCAACCTCTAATGCATCACATATAGATCTATATGAACCTCTAATGCATCACATATAGATCTATATGAACCTCTAATGCATCACATATAGACCTACATCAACATCTAATGCATCACATATAGATCTATATGAACCTCTAATGCATCACATATAGATCTATTTGAACCTCTAATACATCACATATAGACCTACATCAACCTCTCATACATCACATATAGATCTACATGAACCTCTTATACATCAAAAATAGACCTACATCAACCTCTAATGCATCACATATAGATCTATATGAACCTCTAATACATCACATATGGATCTATATGAACCTCTAAAACATCACATATGGATCTATATGAACCTCTAATACATCACATATAGACCTACATCAACCTCTAATACATCACATATAGACCAACATGAACCTCTTATACGTCACATATAGATCTATATGAACATCTAATACATCACATATCAATCTAAATGAAACTCTAATACATCACACAAGTATAGAACTACATGAACTTCTAAAACATCACATATAGATCTACATGAACCTCTAATACATCTTACAAATATAGAACTACATGAACCTCTAATACACCACATATAGACCTACATGAACCTCTAATACATTTCACAAGTATAGAACTACATGAACCTCTAATACATCACATATCGATCTTAATGAACTTCTTATACATCACACAAGTATAGAACTAAATGAACCTCTAATAAACACATATAGATCTACATGAACCTCTTATACATCACATATAGATCTACATGAACCTCTAATACATCACATATAGATCTACATGAACCTCTAATACATCACATATAGATCTACATGAACCTCTACTACATCACATATAGATCTGCATGAACCTCTACTACATCACATATAGACCTACATGAACCTCTAATACATCTCATATAGATCTACATGAACCTCTTATACATCACATATAGATTTACATGAACCTCTACTACATCACATATAGATCTACATGGACCTCTCATACATCACATAAAGATCTACATCAACCTCTAATACATCACATATAGATCTACATCAACCTCTTATACATCACATATAGATCTACATCAACATCTACACCATCACATACAGATCTATATGAACCTCTACTACATCACATATAGATCTACCTGAACCTCTACTACATCACATATATACCTACATGAACCTCTACTACATCACATATCGACCAATATGAACCTCTAATACATCACATATAGATCTACCTGAACATCTAATACATCACATATAGATCTACATGAACCTCTACTACATCACATATAGATCTATATGAACCTCTAATACATCACATATAGATCTACATGAACCTCTAATATATCACATATGGATCTACATGCACCTCTAATGCATCACATATAGATCTACATGAACATCTTATACATCATATATAGATCTAACTGAACCTCTAATACATCACATATAGACCAACATGAACTTCTTATACAAAATGCATGTATCTGTTTTAGTGTATAAACACACACTCAGATTTTACATGAACTTACAAAATATGTAAATCTGTATGAATCAAACATGGACCAATCTGACATCAAAATAAAACAAACGTCTACACATTTTTTAGAAACCTACATTTTAATGTGTGAAAACAGAACATAGCAAACCCCATGCAAACTGTAAGAATACAGAAAGCAAACGGCTTAAATCAAAGTAAATCTTTCACAAATATCTCTGAGATCTTCAACTAGATCTAGAGACTTTGAGAAATGATGTGAGGTGAGAAATGATTTATGAAAGGTAGATGAAACTATTTTGCAGTTAATTAACTTGACTTAGTCATTAACATATTTATAGCTTCAGTGCACACATTCCATTACATCTCACTTATTTGCTGAGGTTGAAAAAATGTCAAAAGTAAAATATTACCTGTATGGTCTGTAAATGAGACCCCAGAATTTTAATTATTTAATATTCTGTTTTCATGGGGAGTTGAATATCAGTTTCACAGGTGACGGGCATTACACAGGTTTACAAATATAGGATTACGAATTTTATTTACTTGTTTAGGACCATGAAAGTTATATGTCTCTACAAAACAGGTCAACCACATAAAATGTTTTTCATAAATACTTTTATGTATTGCCAATAAGACATAGCCTTATAAATAGCCGGAGTCTATTGCTTGGGTAAAATCAGTAACCCCTATTGGTTTGTGACTTGCAGGTTAAAACCCAGGAAATTAGTAAAAAATACAGAAAAATAGATAATTAGTAATCTAATTTTCAGAGCTCTGGGAAACAGGGGCTTGATGTATGTGCATAAAGTGTTGTTCCAGATTAGCCTGTGCGGACTGCACTTTCCGCCTAAACTGGATTTTCGCTAAGAATATTAAATACTTACTTTAAACGATAAAAATACCATAAACGCTGAAAGAGTTGTCCCTGATTAGCCTGTGTGGACTGCACAGGCAAATCAAGGATGTTACTTAATGCACACGAATAAAGCCTTGTTTTCTCAGAACCCCACTTTACAGGAAGAAGCCCTATAACTATTTCCAGAGCCCCTGCTTTCTGTAATTATTTCTGTGTCAAGCAATATTAATATGAATAATTGTACTTAAATGAGCTGTAAGAATGCTGGGCATTATTAATTTTTTTTACTTGTTATGCTATGTGATTTCATTCCACCTTTAATTTAGGGTAAACATTGGCTACCATAGAATGAACATTGTTGCATTTGATTTAATAGTTTCACTTTGGTTTGATATAATTTTCATTACACATTTCAAGGTTTGTTAATTAAGTTTGTAAAAATTTCCTTTAAAGGGACTTGTTCACACTTGTTTTGGCATATTTGGAAGTTTGTCATTTAATGCTCTAAATTGATAAATATAAACAGCAGAACCAAAGAGCTCCAATATAAAAACAAGAATAAAAGTAAAAAACAAAAAAAAAGAAAAAAAAGTTAACCACACCAGGGCTCGAACCACTGACCCATGGAGTAAAAACTAGCGCCGAAACCACTCAGCCATCCGTCTACACGTGTGTGTGTGTGTGTAATTCAGAGTTTATGTTTAGGTCGTCGTTAAAACTTTACGACTACATTATCCGCGGACCTTACCATCCGTCTTAACATGGGTTGCCATTGATTTTATACTTTGTGTAACCATCCAGGTGTTGTTACAAAATATAACGATAACACAAGAACTCAAAACTTTTAAATCGTTTCGCGTCTGTGACGCTTTATAATTTTATCAATTTCTAACGATGATTTTTAGTAAACGAAAGTGTATTTTCAGTATAAGTCTGCAGCATTAGTGTTATTTTGCACACTGATGTACATCGTTCGTTTATTTCTTGAATCTTTGACAAAAAGTTGAAACATTCTCATTTTGATAAACTGTGAACAAGTCCCTTTAAATGAAAGCCTGTGATTTCATTCTCCATATTAATCAATATCATTTTTATAGTTGAAGTCTAAATTATATTCATATGTTATGATAAGCAAAATAAACGTATTTGTTTAGTTTTGTACCTGGACTTGTTGAGTGTACATTTTGAAATTTAGACGCGCTCTAGGAAAATGGGGCTTCATGCATGTTCATAACCCTTTGTATGCAGGGAAATTTGTTGTCTGCTAAAATGTCGTCTGCTGAAATTCTAAAATTAGCATTTTCTTCGATTTTTTTTCAAAGAATACTATCAGAATAGCAAACAGTTTGGATCCTGATGAGACGCCACGTTCTGTGGCGTCTCATCTGGATCCAAACTGTTTGCAAAGGCCTTCAAAATTCGGTTCCCGCACTGAAAGAGTTAAAGTGTGGTTTCATATAAGCCTGTGCTGTTTACACAGGCTAATCAGGGACGACACTTTTTGCCTTGATTGATTTTTCGTCTAGAGGAGACCTTATTAAGCGAAATTTCATAAAAGCGGAAAGTTGTGTCTCTGATTAGCCTGTGTAGACTGCACAGGCTTATCAAGGATGATACTTTAAGCAAATGCATTAAACCCTTTTGCCTGGAGTGAGGCTAAACCCTTTGAGCGCTGGAACCGGATTTTGAAGGCCTTTGCAAACAGTTTGGATCCAGATGAGACGCCACAAAACGTGGCGTCTCATCAGGATCCAAACTGTTTGCTATTCTGATAGTATTCTTTAAAAAAAAAATCGAAGAAAAGGCTAATTTTAGAAATTTAGCAGACAACATTTTAGCAGACAACAAATTACCCAGCATGCAAAGGGTTAATTGGTCTCCATACAAACAACAGGTAATTTATTGACTTTCAAGCAAAGGTTTGCAAGATAATTGATGTGCAGTTTGACAATACTGTCATTGTCAGAGATTCACATAAATAGATGTTGTTTATGAGTAAAAGTGGAAGAGACGTAGGGAGTTGGGCATGCATACAGGTGTATTCAAATAATGGCCGGATTGAAATAGAAAGAACACATTGTTATATACCTCATTTAAAAACACCGAACTTCTTCAGTTATATCAGGTGTATTCATTAGACATAGAAATGTAGACCTTCATGCGCCTTTTGCAATGTGTCTGTCTGAGATGGGTTTTGACCTAGATTTCTTGCCAAAAATATATTCAGCCCAATTTTCATGTTGAGATTGGAACTTTGTAGTTTCCGAGACATATACAGTGTATAAGTTCCATGTGCTGGGTAGGTTCAGAGGCTTTATACAGTTGTCATGTGTTTGTTATGTTCTTCATGTGAACCGTAATTAACATAATCATATGTTCAGAAATTATAAGTGCTTTTACAGTTTAAATTTACAAGTAACAATCATGATCCTTAGATAGGACCAAAATAGTTATTCAGGTTATAAATATGGTTTGCTTTTCTTAATACCGAATTAAACGAAAAGACACCATGAAATTGATATCAAAAAAATAATCTAAAAAACATAAAAGCTGTCACATTACAAAAGCAGGGTTTTCTTTTCAATGGAAGGATGTATATCAGCCATAAAAACTTATAATGAATTATGGTTGTACTTGTTACAGGCTGCTACTGTCTGGGTATTGTTGGATTTAAATGTATGCAAATTTAACAAGATACCTGTTACAAATTGGATCATTTTCAATTGAAAAAGATACTCTACCCCCCTGTTGCTGTCAACTTCTAAATGTTTGAGACTTCAAGTGTGTAAAAGTTTTATTGCTATTTTAATATACTTTATGTTAACAGTTAAGCAATACAAAATGTTTCAGTAATGAAGAAAAATGTCAAATGGATATAAACTGAAAAATTATGTATTTTTAAACAGACTTTTTAACGTAATTCTCGACTGAAAGATCAACTTACACTCGGCAGATGGAAATGGCAGGCATTACAACGTCTATAACAATTTAGGTTACAGTTATAAATTCTTGTTATAGTTTCTTAATTTCGTAATTACTGTTGTAAGCGTACAGTAGTATACAGTAAGCATATTTCACAAATTTTGCATCACTAATTTTTTACAATTACAACCAGTAAAACTATCTACCTTGAACAGTTATGGCTTTACATTAGCTAAATACTTTAGCCCTTTGAGCGCTGGAACCGAATTTTGAAGGCCTTTGCAAACAGTTTGGATCCAGATGAGACGCCACAGAACGTGGCGTCTCATCAGGATCCAAACTGTTTGCTATTCTGATAGTATTCTTTGATTTTTTTTGAAGAAAATGCTAATTTTAGAAATTCAGCAGACGACATTTAAGCAGACGACAAATTTCCCAGCATGCAAAGGGTTAAAAAGAGCCTGGTTATGTTTCACAGAAATAAGCTGCATCTTGAAACGCTGTATCTTTGTCTTAAAGAAATCGAAGCCCTGTACAAAATAGATTACATAGTTCTATGAATGAGAGAAAAATATGAGAAGTTAAAGCCATGTACAAAATAATTATGACATTTGTTAATGTATAAGAGCAACGTGCACTATGTTCTGCATCTGATTTTCTTCTTTAAGATACAAGTATTTATGTAGTTAAGTAAACTTCTCAGAAAATGGGCTAAACTGATGTCTGAACAAGAGATGTTTGTAAAACATGTATACCCCCCAAACTTGCTGCCAAGTCATTCCAGTGACCCTTATGTTTGATCACTTGATTTGAAAATCATTTGGGGTCATTCTTTGACAAGACTTACCAGCATACCAATGTATGTGATCCTAAGAATTCTCTAGATATTGTGTGGAAGCAATTTTAATGTTACCAGCACATTTGACCTTGATCTTTGACCTGTTGACCACAAAACCATAAGGCATCTTCCCTTCTCCCAAGAAACCAGCAAAGCAATTTAGGTGATCACAGATAAAAACTTTCAATTGTGCAGAAACACATTTCAGGATACAAGCTCTTGTGACTTTGACCTTTGACCTGATGACCTCAAACTTATAGGTGTCTTTCTTTCTGACAAAGCAACAACTATACCAATTTCCATGATCAAATGTCAAAGCATTCTAAAAATATTATGTGGAATGGAAATTTCCTTTTAGAAGCCCCTAGATGACCTTATCATTTGACCTGTTGACCTCAAATCAATAAGCATCATGTGTCGTGTTCTGGGAAAACTGGGCATAATGCATGTGCCTAAAGTGCACAGTCATCCCAGATTAACCAGATTAACCTGTGCAATACCCACAGGCTAATCAGAGAGGACACTTTCCGCTTTTATGACATTTTTCGTTTAAATGAAGTCTCTTCTTAGCAAAAAAAATAGGCGGAAAGTGTCGTCCCTGATTAGCCTGTGCGGACTGCACAGGCTAATCTGGGACAACACTTTACGCACATGCATTATGCCCAGATTTCTCAGAACGCGAAACTCATTCTTTCCTTGCAAGTAACCAGCATTCAACTTTATAGTTTGTATTTTTGAAGGTTGAAGTGTTCTCTTTATAACCAATTTATACAAAATTGTTATTGCAGATAATGTTTGTTACTTGTATTCAGTATTCATGGAGACCAAGATAGATGGCTAATGTGACAGTAATTATGTCACAGAGAAATGACAGTGATTTATTATAAACCCTAATTACTAGGGGAACTAGTGAAAATTGAAACCCAAACCCTACATTACTTCACTTGGTGCATGGTAGGGTGTGATACTTTAGATGGTGATGGATACTTGGGTGTATTCTTGGTCACAACGGTGTCTTTGAATGAATTAATCCAACAATGATAGGATCAAAAGAAAAACATGTAGATGAATTGTTGATAACAGTTTAGCTACTTATCTCGGTTTAACGGATCCATTGAAAGTTTTTAATTTACATTTTTCTTATACGGTGTGTAGCATTTTAAATCTACAATATAATGGGTTTAAAGAAGGATGGCAGGATGTGAAGGATTTGTTTTTTGTTCATTAAGCTATGATTTTGAGAAAAAAACAGCAGTCATAATAAAAAAAATAACATAACTCATTTAAACATAGATACAAAAATATATCCTTTTTAAGTAGTATAGGGGCTTATAGATGGAAAAATTGGACTGGTATATGAAAGCTTTTACAGTATATTTTGTTTAAAGGAAGTTTCTTCTTGGCAAAAATTAAGGCTTAAAGTGTTTTCCAATACTAGCCTGTGTGGACTGCACAGGCTAATCAAGAACAACACTGCAAGCATGTGCATTAAGCCCTGTTTTCCACGAATTTTCATTTCATTTTCATCAACAAGAAAATCTTTGTAGATACACTTTTCGTGGTTAAGTATGATCAACCAAATCAACCAAGAAACTGGAGTTATGGCCCTTGGATTGTCTAAACTTATCCTTATTAGCAGTGTTTGCTTTCTATGTCTGACAGTTTTCATCTTGTCTTTTACAAACTAAGTAGTGAAAATGTTAAAGGGTTATATTAGCCAAGTTTGCTGATCAGCAAAATTTCTCCAGAAATTCGTTAAACTAAAACTGCAGCAAACATAACTTTATGATAAATCTATGAAAAAACTATTTTCTCCATGATATTTTAACAATTAATCATAATGAAAAAAGCTCCAATTCAATACTTTTATTCAGCAAGCTACATGTAAGAAACTGAAGTCAAAACAAAAGGTGGTGTTGATTTAACAAAGAAGTTCTAATAGCACTACTTTTCATCAACTTTAAATGGAATTCGTCTTTCATCCTAGGTGAAAATCAGTGCTCATGTGGTGTTTAACATAAGGTTAACAGGGGCAATATGGTTTTTTATGATGTATGTCCATGAAACATGTATTTGTAAAAAGAAAAAAAAAAGCAATAGTTTTAAGTGTAATATTACACACTTAAATGTCTTTCACAAATCTATAAGATTGGCCATGCATGTTTGTAAATTGTGTTATTTTATGTATTATTATATTGTACATGTCATGGACTAGACAATAAACTATGAAACTCTCTCTGTACCTGAAATTTTAAATAAACCAAATTTCTTCTATCCAGAAAGCATTAGCTGATGAGCCAAGCCAGATTGTTTATTCTGATCAGATCTGTTATTTCTAAATGACTGGACCTCAATCCAACATCATAGCATGTGAACATGTTGGCAAAATGAGGAATTTTCTCCCAAATTCTCCATTAGAATGAACCCTATCAGAATTCTGAAGGCTTAGAAATTTCTTATCTCAGTGATAAGTCTGTTTTCAAGTCTGTTTTCAGGGGAAGCGGCAGAAAATGTGGAATTGAGAAAAATCTGGCTACTAAAAAATTATCAACAGTGCTAGGAAAGTTAACGGTGCTTATAAGTTGGTTTGGTGGATTTTAACTTGAATCGTGTGGAATTTATTGTCTGTGTTTGAAAGTAAGAATTATATATATTTGAATTATTACAAATTATTTGACGTTCAAGTGTTTTCAAAATAATGATTTTTTCAGAAGGGAACAAAGAATAATTAATGTTTGCCAATCAAAAATGTGGTGTAATTTATTTTGGAAGTTTAAGTAAAATCATGTTTTCACCATTATTTTATGTTTTATTAGACATTTAGACATGAATATGGTGATGGAACAAGTTTATTCATTTTCATAATTCGTACTGTGTTTGAGAAATGGATTTGTAGATGGTATAATTTAGTAACTTTCGTAAAAAACACTTGAATCCCTAACAAATTCATGAAGTGAACTTATTAAAAGTGAAGAATTTTTTTCTTCAAAATTTCAATGATTTTTTATACTTATGTTCAGTTTTAAAAGGACATATTGAAGGCAAATACTGTATAATATTTTCAAAATTAAATTATATTTTAAGTTATATTCATTTAAAGTTGTACCACTATGCACATTTACGCCTTGTTTAGTATGTCCCTTAGTATTTACATGAAATATTGTTGATATTCCCCTGTAAACACTTGTTTCGAACATTTTGATACGGATTTCATGCAAAAATGTCTATTCATGCTCTAAGTATTCGCGTATTTAGAATCACTTAGTTCCATGATTTATTGATGTGGCATTAGTACCCGCCACCTCTCCCACCTCCCACCTATTCACAAAGATTCTAATGGAAAACGTAAGAAAATTTGTTAAATAAAAGAAAAAAATCCTTAGAGGTGGCTATGTTATTTTTTAGGTATTTTAACATTTAAATGTTTTACACTAAATATTACTATATAGTGATTAATATTTTAACGATTTGTCGGCAGAAAACATCAGATTTCTTAAAGGAAACTTGATCTGAAATGTTCCTTTAACCCTTTGCATGCTGGGAAATTTGTCGTCTGCTAAAAGGTTGTCTGCTAAATTTCTAAAATTAGCATTTTCTTTGATTTTTTTTCAAAGAATACTATCAGAAAAGCAAACAGTTTGGATCCTGATGAGACGCCACGTTCTGTGGCGTCTCATCTGGATCCAAACTGTTTGCAAAGGCCTTCAAAATCCGGTTCCAGCGCTCAAAGGGTTAAGTACAACTTAAGGTTGAATTTCCCTAAGGAGCTGTGTGAATGTCTAACTGGGTTACTAAGCTAAGCTAACCCTTTGTATGCTGGGAAATTTGTCATCTGCTAAAATGTTGTCTGCTGAATTTCTAAAATTAGCATTTTCTTCGATTTTTTTCCCAAAAATACTATCAGAATAGCAAGCAGTTTGGATCCTGATGAGATGCCACGTTCTGTGGCGTCTCATCTGGATCCAAACTGTTTGCAAAGGCCTTCAAAATTCGGTTCCAGCACTCAAAGAGCTAAGGTATAACTGGTTAGATTATTCTTCAAATACAACTAATAGAATGATAATATTGAAGAATCTCCTGGAGCGATGGAGTGGCTTGAGTAGGCGGACTGATAATAAAATTGTAGTATTTTATAGAAACAACATGCATCCTACTACCACATTCTATGTGGAAAATATGGCTTCTAAAATAAAATACTGTTAGAAGTATTTGTTTGTTTTGTTGCTTTCTTTACATTGTATAAGTTATTACAGCACTTTTCTTCTTGGATGGGTTTCTTATTTGCTGTGTAATGTTCCACTAAAGGGAAATTTTGTAATATGACTATACATAAGAACATGTTTGTTACATGTAGCTTATACAAGCAATTATTCTTGATTCCAGATTAGTTTGTATTTTACTAGTAGTGATACAAGCTTTGATTTGATGGATATAATGGCAATATAATTTTGTTGGATATATTAATGGGGGCAGACTATTTAACCATTACCAACCATTCAAAAACAGAACACTGCAAAAACCATGTAATCTAGCATGAAATGGGATCTAATGCCACAAAATCACATGTTATGACCCGCATGATGCAATCTGTCTTCTGTCAATTATGCTGCAGTATGGTCTGGAGCTATGCTGTCATCTATAAAATCATGCTAGGTTTCGCGGTCTCGTTACCGGACAGAATAGCGCCTGACCAGCCTGTGCACATGAATGTTTAAAAACCGAATGGCTGTTATTTTAACAAAAAGGAGTGAAAGAGAAATACTTCAGAAATATATTCTCTAACTAGGAGCTTACTGTAAATTGACATCGCAAACCATCAAATCACAAACATTTCATTCAAATCACAATTCATATAATTGAGCGTAATTGAAAAAGTTGCACCGCCTTCGCAAATTTAGAAACTCAAGTTTAATTTGTAACATGTGCTTAATGCCGCCTGGGTTATTCAGTAGGAATACATGTAGGGGAAGATTGTTTATAATGATATGGTAAAGTTTGAGTAAATACACAACAGGTGTTGCCTGCCACTGACTCTGAGTAAGAACTAGGTGTGGTATGAGACTGAGAGGGAGGAAATTGCTGGGAAATTTATGGCTGTATAAGACATACACCTCAGGAAATTGGAAAGAAAAATTATGAATTAAGCAAAACAGTTGGTGTAAATTGAGAACGGGAAGTCGGTGTGTGCAGTTATTCAACGTGTCAGGCTTGTAGTAGTAATTTGTTGATTTTGTTAAAAAAATGGATGAAACTTTGATAAGATTGGACGGTTAAACTACAAACTCATGTTACAATGCCATGCCACAAAAATGGGTACATTTCCATAGAGTGTGTTTCGCGGATGTTTGTAACAGACTTGCCTTCAAAATAGGATCATCAATGTCCAACAAGTGATTATTTCGTACATAACTAACAATCCTTATTATATAAGAACTTATTTGAGATATTCAAAATGTATTTTTAAACCAACAAACCTGTGCGGACTGCACATGCTAATCTGGCACGACAGTTTATGCACACGCATTTAGCCCGGTTTTCCCAGAGCGAGGCTCATATATAAGCAAAGAAATTTGAAAGCCCTTTACACAGCTAATGAATTTTGGGAGTGCACCCAACCATACGCAAAGGTTGTTTTTGGACCATCTAACACATAAGTGTGAATATGAAAAGAACCTAAGAAAAAATTGAAGCAAAGGCAATTTGTATCCAATCCATGTATTTGGTTCACATAATTTTGAAAATTTGTAAAGACAACAAACTTTTATGTGGAAAAATGTATTTTGACAAGTTAACAAAAATATACATACTCGATTGTTGGGTGAATGATATGAGCCTAACGGGCAATAAAATATTATATTATCAAGTTTTTATGTTAATATGGCATGAATAAAGATAACCAATTCAACCAATCAAACCAATTTGATTATTACGTAATTTAGAATAATAATGAGCATTTTAAATCTATTTATAGATAATAACAAACAGAAAACATAATTAATCATTCAATAAAGCGCCCACTCATTAAAGGCCCAGCTTAAGGAATGTAATCCTCACCCCATGTTCTATTCCAGTCTGCATTTTGGTACTATTAATTCACAGTATAATAGCAGGTAGAAAATCTCTGATCAGAATGTTTTCTCTCAGATGACTGAGAAATAACTGTGCAGGATTCAATAACAACATTATATTAAAATGTTAAACATCATGTATACCTATTGCAGTGTACTGTATTTATTGTTTATCATTAAATATTATTAACATTTTAGCGGAAATGATTTTGTTAACTTTTACTTTTTGTTAATGGTTTTTAAAAAATCAAGCTTTTTAACTGAAACAAATTATTAAATTCCATTCTCTGTATGTTATTTAACAGACACTAATTACCCACTTTGGCAGGGTAATTGTCAGTTCCTGTTAATTTGACCCTTATTGAGAAGCTCTGATTTTTTTTGGAGGGGTACAATTACATTTGATAGGATCCAGTTTTAATTGGAAGTATGACTGGTGTCCAAATTGAGGTGATTCTGTTTTTTGATGTATGTGAATTATGGGGTAAAAGTGGAACCAGACAAATTTTGAGGTTTCTGGAGAGGATTTGGGCTTTAAAGGTTTCCATTGATCATATAACAGAATATGTGAAAAATATGAGAGAAAACCTATAGCTTCATATGAGTCTCACTCTGGGAATTCAGCTTTATGCATGTGTGTAAAGTGTCGTCCCAAATTAGCCTGTGCAGACTGCACAGGCTAATCAGGGATGATACTTTCTGCCTAAACTGGATTTTTTCTAAGAAGAGACTTCCTTTAAACAAAAAATACAATAAAAGGGGAAAGTGTTGTCCCTCATTTGCCTGTGCTGACTGGGACGACAGTTTACGCCCTGGCGTTGATCCCAGTTTTCCCAAGCGGTGTGTGCAATAATTTAATGAAGATAATACCAAGCAAGGATCATTAAGAAAACACACTGTTTGTAGTATGAACAGTTCATTGGTTCACATTTTGGACTTCCGAAAAGTACCAATTTTGTTTGACTGGCTCTGCAATGAAATTCTTGTCAGCTCATGGGTGACATAACAAGGGAGGTTTGGGGATGGAGTCATTCCCTACTTTAGCCTCAGAGATTGGTCTTTAAGACAAGCTGGAAATATTTTATCTTTAAAAATATCAAGTTTATTAATATAATTTTGCTTCAGATTGTATTTAGATATGTAAACAAGCCTCACATGGAATATGTTTGCCTGCTTATAGCAAAGTAAGGTTCCCAAACTAAAGATAATCTGTATCTGATATATACGGAATATTACACTAGTCAATTGTTCCAAGAGTTTGTATCAGTCGAGTGGCTTGTGTGATGACGTATCACACGAGAGGCGGAGCCTCAAGTGTGATACGAAATAGTGCAAGCCACGAGACTGATACAAACACTTGGAACAATCGACTAGCGTAATATTCCTTTTACTATATATAACAACTAACGAAAACAGTTATCAATTGTATTGTTTTGCTTTAACAAAACTGACAAAACAATGACTAAAATATGACGTCATTAAATGTAACGTCATTAAAATGTGACGTCATTAAATGGATCGAAGAAAGTAGTCCAGCTAGAATGGTAATACGGAATCGGAAACAGCGAATAGCATAATATGGGATTTTCGATACAACCTGTATTTTGTTAAAAGCATTAAACAGGTATATAATAAAATCTGTTATAGATGGTAGTGAAGATTTTGTTCCATTCACATAAATGATATCTCTTTTATAGAACACTGCAAAACTATGGTAAAATCTTATATATTAATAATGTACATAACCCTGTTTAGTGTTTGGAGTGTGTTTACATATACCATGCATAAACAGATAAGGCATGGAGTGAGGTGGGGGGCATGTTGTTCTGATAGAATTGAAGCCTAGAATCAGCTCCATTGAGTAAGGCTACACACCACACTAACCAGGCTACACACAACTCTAACCAGAGCTAGTCTGGCAATGATTTCATTCTTGTTATAACATACACTATCACAGAACCATGTCTTGATATCAGAACCTATGGCTCCCATTCAAGAAATGCCGCCTTCATTTCAATGAAGAGATGAGGATATCAAAAATAAACAATAGGGCATGTATTGTTCCAGTAGCTGAGAGATAGAATCCAATCAGAGATGTTTATCAGAGCAGCTGTTCTGTGCTGGAGTAGTTGGGAGCAATTATCCAAATAAAGATGGGCATGCTGTGAAAACAGGGTTAAATGCATGTGCAGTCCGCACAGGCTTATCAAGGACAACAATTTCCGCCTTGACTGGATTTTTGCTAAGAAAAGACCTGTTAAAACAAAAAATACAATAAAAGCTGAAAGTGTTGTCCCTTATTAGCCTGTGCTGACTCCACAGGCTTATCTGGGATAACACTTTACGCACATGCATTAAGCCCACTTTTCCCAGAGCAAGCTCAAATCCAATCAGATATGTTTATCATTGGCTGGAGTAGTTGGGAGCATTTACCCAAACAAATATGGGCAGGTTTTGGCAGCTATTCATTGTGAACAATAGATCGAGACTTAATGTAACAAAGTGAAATATCAAAGCACTGAAGGCAATGAAGTTGTTCGCTATTGCATAATCTTAGACGCAACTCAGTTTTCAAAATTATATTATAGCTTTGTATATCGCAAGTTTGAAATGAACACAACCCATTCAAATTTATGAAGAGTGTGTCTTAAAGCACAGAGCGAGATGTGTGTGCAATGTTTATCCTCATATTTATGTAATAGAGATAACTTAAACAAAATGTGCGCATTGCACAGGCTAATCAGTGTGCACAGGCTTATCTTATTTGACATGCATTAAGCCCCGTTTTCCCTTTACGCAGTCAAAACTAGACTGGCCAATGTCGTCGCACAAGCTGTTAAACTCTTTTGATTACATACACACTCGATAAACCGCTAAGTGATTTAAATGTAAACAGCGGGTTTAAAGAGAAGACAATCCGCAAGACACACTGGAATTAAAAACAGGCAGATGCAGTGGTTATCGTTCCTAACGTAGTAGAGCAGACGCTTCTAGCGTATGGCATGTACGTCATTCGTCATCTGCATAATTGTACTGCAGGTAGTGCTGTCGGTCATGAAAAGCGTGCGCTCTCATTGGCCAATATCGATTGTCTAATACAACGACGCTCCGCCTAGTGTAGTTAAGCAGCAGATTGACTTGAAAAACTCGCTCTACATTAGTTGCTCGCTAGCGCGAACAACTAATAAACTGGTACTTTTTCATGAATGGTTATTATTGATTCGAAGGATATTTCATTTCACTGTGTTGTAGTGGTGTACATACAGTTGAAATGTGATACTGACAATCACACAAGATACAGTCTTTAAACATCTGGTTCCGTCTATTTTCCTTATTATATTAAACTGCAAGCATTCTGAACAGGCTAATCTGAGACAACATTTTATTCACATGCATTAAGCCCTGTTTTCCCAGTGCGAGGCTCATATATACCGGTATGTGTACAATAGTAGGGTGAGAGTGAGCTTCAAGGTCTCAAACTCAGCCTTGCTTTATGAGCTAGCTTTCAAAGGTCAAAATACATGATAGAGCCTCGTTCTGGGAAAGCTTGGCTAAATGCATGTGCCTAAAGTGAGGTCTCAGATTAGCCTGTGATGTCTGCACAGGCTAATCAGGGACAACACTTTCCACTTTCATGTTGTTTTTAAAGGAAGTATCTTCAAAAAGATAATCTCGTTTTGGCGGAAAGTGTTGTCCATGATTAGCCTGTGCAAATCAACACACAGTCTTATATTGAACGACACTTTACACACATGCATTAAGCCCAGTTTTCCCAGAATGAGGCTAGATACATCCTATCTCTCTGTTACAGGTTTCGTAGCTGTTTCGTAGACGTGGGTCTGTAGCCAGGACAGACATGAGTACTCTCGAGGAAAGACGTGCGCAGCGCCAACGCCGGCGACAACAGGAGGATGAGTAAGTACAGTGTTGCTATGGTTACTGTTGTTTATTCAAAATCAAACACAGTGTAAAGAGATTTGTAAAACACTATTATGTAAATAGTCAATTTTTGGAATCATATCTCTGTGTTATTTATTAGTGTTCGTAGTTATGCCTCCGCCATGAAAAAGGTGGAAGGGCATATAGTGTTACCCAGTGTCCATGTCTTTGTGTGGCACATTTCTTGTCCGTCTCATAATTGTGTTGTACATGATAGGATTTTGAAAGAAATTGGCTAAAATGATGATCACACCAAGACAATGTATTAAATGCAAAACCAATCACTCGCTTCAATGTCAAGGTCACAGTAGACACTTGGAGTTTTGGCACATTTCTTACATATAAATATTGAAAGAAATTAGTACATGTTTGTGTCCAGCTCATTACTTTGTCATGCATGAAAAAAATTCATCATAAATTGGCACAAATGATCATCTTATCAAGACAACGTGTCCTGGTCAAAACCATGTCGCTCACTTCGACAAGGTCAAGGTCTTAATCGACACTTGAAATTTTTGTATATTCCTTATATGTAAATAGTGAAAGTACATTTTAGTGTCCGGCCCATAACTTTGTTGTGATGATAGGATTCAGAAATAAATTAGCACAAATGATCATCGTATCAAGATTATATGTGTCGCATGCAACAACAATGTCGCTCTTCAAAGACAGTTTGCATTGGATAATTAAAGTTTTTTTGCATATATCTTATATATATATATATATATATATATGGTAAAAAACATTTTTGTTCCTGCCCACACTTTGTTGTGCTTGATGGGAAAAAAATGGCATAAATAATCATCATATCAAGACAATATCAAGACAACATAATGCATGCAACAACAATGTCGCTCACTCAAAGGTCAAGGAGGACAATTGGAGTTTGTTCATGTTCCTTATATTGCCAATAACTTTGTAGTGCATTATTGGATTTAGAAATAAATTGGCACTAGTTATTATCAACGTAAAGGTCACAGTGAACGCTCGAAGTTGTGAATAGTCCTTAGTTGGTATTAGTGATGGTAGATGTTCATGTGACTGTCAGTTCTCTTTCCGTAATAACT
>VMBQ01002043.1:44002-65104 GCA_007657795.1 Dreissena rostriformis | reverse complement strand
CATTTTTTCGCGATATCCAATTAGTTAAATTACTTATGTAACTTACCTGGAATAAACAAATTTAACATCCATAAGATCAATGCACAAAAAAAAACATTATTTAAACAAGAAGAATAAATTATAATTAACATTGTAAATTGCTTAGTCCGAAAGCCTATCCGAAATACACAAGATATATTAACGTCAAATTAAACATTACTACTTCCGTTTCTAGATATAAGCCACGTGTTTTTCGTGTAAGAAAAGAGCGCATGTATATAAAAATGAGATGGTTCAGTGCTGATTTAATTTTCAGTCACTGTACACTTAAAACGTGGACTGCGTGTAACACGGGTGATGAATGCAGAAGTTGTCATGGGTGGCACGCGCGGTGTAAGCTATGACGTTAAACTGTTACAACTTACATTGTATGCGCTGAGCGTAAAGGCGTGTTGTTTGTCGCATTATGAGTGTGAATGAATCAGACACCGCGAAAATCCGGGTGAAACTGGATTTATTCATGAATGTGCATCGCTTAATCCGTTAAAACTACACAGCCATCAAATTTGAGCAAGCCGATACACAACGAATAAACCCCTTTTGTTTGACTGTGATTGCGAGACAATCAACAAGATAACAGGACCCCCCGTTAATTGATCGATTTTGACACGTAGCGTTATTGCCTAATCGGACAGGCATTGCTTTGAGACGACGCAATATTAGTGGCAAGCACAGATTTGCATGCTCAGATAAGGAACATACAGGTTTTAATAAAATCCGGGACATTTGACAGATTTCTGGGACTGCGGGACTGGGTATGCATTTCCGGGACTTTCCCGGACGATCTGGGACGTATGGCATGTATGAATGTACATGGAGGATTATAACAATGGCTTCTTTCCTGTTAATGCAGTTTGAGTTTCGTATGTATTTAATATCTGTTTGCACAGAACATTTTGGCTTTAGTGTGGCTCCAATGAAGCTCAAGGTATAATGGGCAAACTGTATACAGGTTACCTCCAAATGTCCTATACTTATCATTTACCCAGCAGGGTCACATGTCCAACCAGCACAGGGTCCATACAAGCCTGTCAGGGCCTATAATTAGCCCTTGCTCAGGGGAATTAACCCTAAACATCATTCATAGCAAAAAACACGAAGGTCTCTGTCAGAAATAAGATGCCTTATCCATTGAGCCTCGCTCTTAGAATACCAGATTTAATGCATGTGCGTAAACTGTGGTCCCAGATTAGCCTGTACAGTCCGCACAGGCTCATCAAAGACAACACTTTCCGCTTTAATGGAATGTTTCATTTAAAAGAAGTCTCTTCTAAACAAATATCCAGACTAGGTGGAAAGTGTCGTCCCAGATTAGCCTGTGCAGACTGCACAGGCTAATCTGGGACAACACTTTACGCACATGCATTAAGCCCTGTTTTTATAATGATTCAGCAAATTATATGATATAAGCTATTGTCTTCAGGTATTATCTTGTATCTTTCTCAGACATCTCAGTACATTGTTCAGTACATAATTGTTCACATCTGGATACGCTTATGCATCTGATAGTCACCAGATGTAGTGTGTTCAAGGTCAAGGTTGGATCTGGTAGGCATGACGATGTATTGTCTGTCATCTATTGGAATTCTGTTTTGTTAGTATCTGGTGTGCAGTACTTACTTTAATTTACTCTAATTTGAACAGTAATTGAGTTTGTCAGTGCATTTTTCGAAAAAAAAAGAAGAAAAAAAACCCCCCAAAGAATTAACTAACAACATATAATGTTTATCAGTAGATTCAGAGTTCTAGTTTTCATACTAACTCTACATATTTACATTTACATTTCTAAGGGTCATCATTTAATTAGAAAATGAAACAAAATTTAGTTCATGATGCCATTCCTATGTCGGTCGGTCCTTTTGCCAGATTCTTGTGTCATATAAAACTCAAACATTATTGCTACTAGAGGGCTGAAACTTTACAAACATAGTTTACCTTAATAATTTGGTTCAAACAGTTTCTACACAGCTTGTGTTATGGCCCCTTTTTTAGCAAAACCTAATATTAAATTAGCACGGGAGATGGTCACCACCATATTTTGGTTCTGTTTATTTTAACATTCACTGGAATTTTCAGTCAAAAGCGGAATGTGGAAACATCCATGTCCAATAGACACATGTCTAGTTTTTATAACTAAAGCAACAACTTAAACAGCAATGATTACATTGGATGATCTAAATTAACATAAAGGTATATCATATGGTATACTTATATTAAAAGGTACAGAATACAGAGAGGCTGTAATATAGCATTCAATTAATAATTATAACAAAAATTAACTAGCTACACTGACTCATATCTTGTTATCAACTCTTGATTTTGTGGTTATAAGATAAGACACAATTAATCTTTCATCAGTCCATTGTGGAAAACATTACTATACTATCAAGACATTGTCAGTCAAACAAACATAATGTCAAAGCTAATTGTAAACTGTCTCAAGATTGGAACACCATGCTAGGCAGTGACTGACCAATCAGAACGCAGGTTAAATGTTCAGAACTTGTAATGGACCAATGGTGCGAGGTGTAACATGTGTGCAAGTCATTGTGTTGGGTATCTGTAATAGGCAATGTCTTTGAGGCAGGGTTGTGTTACTGACTGGCTGACACTTGCTTGGCACTTTCCTTCATCATTAACTACATGTGGGGCCCCTCACAGGGAAACTGGGGCTTTTGTTTACAATTTGGTTGTAATAAACAAATGATGTATTTGCTTCATAATCTTTGCAAATGTTCAGAAAAAAAATCAAGAAACCTAATGATGATTGCTACATTATTGTTTCAAACTTTCTAGCAGACATCTTTAGTGTTATCTTTCTTTGTTGGGGTAAGAAATTATGTTAACTGATCTAATGGATAAATGAATCGTTTCCAACTGTTTTCCCCATTATTATCCCATCTAAGCCCCCTCCCCCCTAAGATCACTAATCATAAACATGTATGCACATTATCCTGTTTTATGACAATTATGTGGAAACATTGGAGCATTGTTTGAGATCTAACCAGACTCTTTCTCTGGGAGTCTTTGGTCTCCCTAGTACTTCTTTCGACCAGTTTGGATTTATACTGTGGGGTTGGAACAGTTTGGTGAGTCAAGAAAAGCGTGGATTTTAAAACTAATATATTATTTGTTTGCTGATGAAAGTTCAGTATTGTGTGTAGGAATTCTATGCGGATTTAATACTTTTAAAATCTCATAATGGAATTATTTCGTGCCAATTGGGAATTTGTAGTCTTTCAAAATGGTGGGTTATGTGCGGTCCATATTAACCCTTTGAGCGCTGGAACCGGATTTTGAAGGCCTTTGCAAACAGTTTGGATCCAGATGAGACGCCACAGAACGTGGCGTCTCATCAGGATCCAAACTGTTTGCTTTTCTGATAGCGGTCTTTGAAAAAAAGTGAAGAAAATGTTGATTTTAGAAATTCAGCAGACGACATTTTAGCAGACGACAAATTTCCCAGCACGCAAAGGGTTAAAATGCAATTTATTTACACATATGAGCCTCGCTCTGGGAAAAATAGTTATGGTTTGAACCAACAAACAAATTGTCTTTGTCAAAACAATAATCATTAAATTTTATTTTTTATTCCTTTTAGAAAATATATATCCATGAAATAATGTAATAAATTGAAAAACTATGATCTTGAATCAATTGTCGTGCTTAAAAAAAGGCTCGAAAAGCCATGAAAGAAATTGTCAGGAGTTCTTACCCTCCCTTCAACCACCCAACCTGTGTCCCAAATAGTTCGGAGCTTCCAGGCGATTCGGAGCTAATTGCCCTTTATTTATACAAAAAAATAAGAAATGTTGGCTCTTTTCAAGGACAAAAATCCAGGCAGCTGCCTATTGGACTGCCTTGTGGACATGTTCATGGATTTGATATATATTAAAAATAATGACATTATTTCATAGTTCTGAGTTTGGAATTGATACAGTCTGTTTAAGTTACTGTTTTATATGGGAAATTCAATTACTAACTATTGTATGGGAACTAGAAAGCAATGAAAATAACTGTATTTCACTGGTCATTTTCTTCTATACTTCAATTTACTGAATACATAGATTAAAACAGACCATTATAGCGAGCCTAGATCTTTACCCCCCAGTAACCAAGGCTCATAATTAGACGGAAAGAGTGGTCCCTGATAAGCCTGTGTGGACTGCACAGGCTGATCTGGAACACTACTTTATGCACATGCATTAAGTCCCATATTCCCAGAGAGAGACTCAAATAATTTTAGCAAGCTAAGATCTTTACCCCCAGTAACCAGTGTAACCATGGCTCATAAGCCCAGCCAGAATGTAGATGATGAAGATATAGCCCTACCTGCTGATGGCACTAATTAGTCCCAAATGTGTGAGTCCCTATCAAACCTCACATCTATCAATTCTTACATACCATACTGCAACAAGGCTGTATCTGATATAGAAATGTAAAGCACCAAACAACAGTCTGGCATCCAATCCTTGATAAATAGATACATACATACATACTCGTATACATATTCCTACATTTATTCATCACTCCAACAGTTACTGGAATAGGTCGGAAGAACAGAGGTAATGTTTTGATTTCATTTCATGTGTACTCCATGCTAAACATAAGTATGAAGTATAGAATATAAAATCTAGGACTTTCTCAAGGTCACTGATTCTTGAACGATTTTGGGTTTGTTAAAGGGACTTATTAACAGATTTTGGCATGTTTTGAAGTTTGTCATTAAATGCTATAAAAACAAGAAAACAAGTAAAAAAAGAAAAAAAAGAAAAAAGGTTAAACACACCAGGGCTCGAACCACTGACCCATGGAGTAAAAGACTGGCGCCGAAACCACTTAGCCATCCGTATTCATGCATGTATGTGTGTAATTCAGAGTTAATGTTCGGGTCGTCGTTGAGTCTTAACGACTACATTATGTGCGGACCTGACCATCTGTCTTCACATTGGTTGCCATTTATTTTATTCTTTGTATAACCATCCACGTGTTGTTACAAAATATAATCAGAACACAAGAAATCGAAATCTTTAAATCGTTTCACGTCTGAGAAGCTTTATAATTTTATAAATTTCTAACGATAATTTTTCATAAACGAAAGTGTTTTTTCAGTATAAGTCTGCGGCATCAGTGTTATTTGGCCCACTGATGTACATTGTTCATTTATTTCTTGAATCTGTGACAAAAAGTTGATTTTTTTTCATTTTGATAACCTGTGAACAAGTCCCTTGAAGTAAAGGAAGGTGTTTCAGGTATCTCAACACTTTGTACAATTTTTATAATAAAACAAAAACAGTTACCTGAATAATGCGTGAAAATTTCATTAAAAAATCAGTGGATAACATGACTTTACGGTTTGTTAAATCAAGACACCTGGGTAATAATGTGTTACTGGTTTGGAATCAATTCTGGAAGGTTTCAATAATTTGAGTCAACAAATAGCCAACACACAGAAATCCATTTATCTTTGCTATAAAAATGTTCAAGCTTACTTTTGACGACTGCGAATCTTAAAAGAGATATGTGTCGTGTTCTGAGAAAACTGGGCATAATGCTTGTGCGTAAATTGTCATCCCAGATTAGCATGTGCAGTTTGCACAGGCTAATCAGGGACGACATTTTCCGCTTTTATGGAATTTTTCGTTTAAATGATGTCTCTTCTTTGCGAAAATCCAGTTTAGGCGGAAAGTGTCTTCCCTGATTAGCCTGTGCGGACTGCCTGTGGGGACTGCACAGGCTAATCTGGGACGACACTTTATGCACATGCATTATGCCCAGTTTTCTCAGAACACGACACATATGTACATCATTTTCACATTCAAATTATGTATTAAGAGTGCTGACATTGTATTGATCGATAAAGCACAGTTAAAGTATTAGGAGCAAAAAGTTTATTTTCATTTTCCAATGTGTTAGTGTTGAATTTGTGGATCAACAAACGAAATCAACGAAAGTTAATGTCCCACGAATAATAATGATTTTACAATATATCACATTGAACAATTTTCTAGTCTTGTCACGATATTGCTCAACAAAAGAATTATGAAAATTGTAAACTCTTCAGAAAAATGTTTCTTGAAATTATGATTGATTAACAAAGAAAAAAAGGAATTCATTTTTCAAAGTGTTTTATCGTACATGTTCATGAACTTGTTTTTAGGCATTAAAGCTTAGTCATGTCTGTTGCATGAAAAAGTGTTTTTATGAATTATGATGAAGGAAGAAAAACAAATTCATTTTCAAAAGCGTGTATGAAACATTTTGTATCAGCATGTTTTCAGGACTCAACTCATTGTTGTCTGTTGCATGTGCATGTTAGCAGTGTGGGCAGCGAGGGGACCATTATCACCAAGTCAGCTGACCAGGTGCATGCCGAGGTCCAGGAGAGGCTGGCACGGCGACGGCGCGAGCGGGAACTCCAGCTGGCTGCCGTGTATGCATGACAATAGTTTGGTCATTAATTTAAGCCTCGTTTTGTGAAAACTGGACTTAATTTATGTGCGTAAATCTGGACTCAATGCATGCACGTAAAGTGTCATCCCAGATTATCAGGGACAACACTTTTGGCCCAGATTTCCGCACAGGCTTATTAGGGATGACACTTTCGGCACATGCATAAAGTCCAGTTTTCCCAGAGTGAGGCTCAATTTATTGTTAGTTTTTGTCCTATTTTGCTGTTCAGGTTCTCTGTCCTTAATATTGCATAAAAAGAGTTTTGTTATTATCAAATAATAACATAAGAATATTTTCTACCTGGCTCTTTTCAAAACCTGGATTACAACAATAAGTGCTTTAACTGCTATCATGACTAAGGAATATTTTCATACCTTGTTTAAAAGTAATTATTTTGGTACTGAGCCAGCATCCAGTCTTGAAGTGTCATTACCTAGCTAAAGCATGGAGGCAGGGGGAGCATTCCAGTTATATCAAGAAGCACGATGGCACATGTGAATAAGGCATGACATACATGTGGCGGGTGTCACTTTGGCAACCAGCTCAATGACTAGCCCCATATATTTTGTATGTCTGTTATAAAAGTGAGACGGACAGTTATAGTTTCCTGGGAATAATGGTCTGTACCTGAAATATAGTAATATTTCATAGTTTTAGAAAAGGCATAATTTTAGCAAATTAAAAGTATTACTCACCAGCGCTAATTGCTGAATTATGCCTGATGTTATCAGGTGCGTTCTGGGAAAACTGGGCTCAATGCATGTGCCTTTAGTGTCATCCCAGATTAGCCTGTGCAGTGTGCAGTCCACATAGGCTTATCAGAGACGACACTTTGCGCTATTATGGAATTTTTTGTTTTGATAAAGTCCCTTCTAACTGAAAATCCAGTTATGGCACAAGGTGTCGTCCCTGACTACTTTGGAATGGTAACTCTAGAGTCTAACAAAAGTAACCTGTCTTCTAATTCCCATCACAGAGATGAAATACCTATCCCTTTCATTTGACACACAGGCCCTATTAAACATGCATCCCAAAATGTTCTTAGATACATGGTTATCATTCAAGTCAACAATCAAAATGAGTGCCAATTGTTCAATTTGAGTCCATTATTTACCGACACAAAAATAGTTTATCATGATAATCACTCTGTGCAGTTAGGGTACACGTATTTGAGGCGCCTCCATTAGAACAAATATGGTATATCATGTATGTACATCATCTAAGTTCATACCATGACATTGGAACCAAAGTAAAAAAAAATCTGCTAATATAAACCATCAAAGGGGTGTTTGTACTGCATTGCAAAAGAATGTGTGAGCAGCCAAGTGGGGGTTTCTAATGTCTTTGATTTACTGCTTTTAACTGTTCATGTAAACATTCCCTGGGCTGTGTTTATGTTTCCAGTCCCATCCTAAGTCAAAGCCTGGACTTTGTCCAGATTAAAGCTTTCATCTACAATATTTTCTCCTGCTCAAAGTACTTGATGTTATTCAATCATTAATCATGTTTACGAAAGAATTATTTAAAAGCCTGAGTTATGTTCCTGCATTATTATTTTTTTACTATTTAAGGTAATAATTCAGTAAATGAAAACTTTAATATTCTGTGTGACCAATGTTGTTAAGCGGAAGGATTTGTAGGTAATTGACTTGATTATGCAAACTAGTTAATCAACTTGATTATGCAAGCCAGTTAATGGAGACTTAGAAGGATTTGTAGGTAATTGACTTGATTATGCAATCTTGGTAATCAACTTGATTATGCAATCTAGTTTATGAATTCATTATGCAATTAGTTAATTGATTTTTTTATGTAATCTAGTTTATCGACTTGAATATGCAATCCAGTTAATCGACTTGATTATGCAGTTTATGAACTTGATTATGCAATCTAGTTAATCGACTTGTTTATGTTATCAAGTTAATCGACTTTGTTATGTAATGTAGTTGATCAACTTGGTTGTGTTATCTAGTTAATCAACTTGATTGTGCAATCTGGTTTATCAACTTGATTATGCAATCTAGTTAATTGGTTTGATTATGCAATCTAGTTAATTGGTTTGATTATGCAATCTAGTTAATCAACTGAGTAGGCTATCCAGTTAATCAATTTGATTATGCAATCTAGTTAATCAATTTGATTATGCAATCTATAGTAAATTGACTTGATTATGCAATCTAGTAAATCAACTTGATAATGCAATCGCATTCTATCAAAACAAAGTGTTACAACCCCACTAAATATCCTTAATGGAAAAATCAACTTGTTAATTGGATAAGATTGAAGATGATTGGTTCTCCATGTCTGACTTCAAGAAATGAACAGCCATCTTCATGTAATGGGTGGACTTTCTAGTTATATTGGTGAATTTCAAATTTCTGTCTTGAATCCTCAACAAACTAAATTCTGGTTCTAACCATAAACTAGGAAACTGACTTTACAATGTCTCAGCTATAAGCCCTTGGGTTTAGACATTATCAATCTATCAAGATGAATAGGTTTAAACTAAAGCATGATTCCTGCCACTGAAAGCCAGACTATCCTATCAGCATATTAGCACAAATGTTGATAAGCTCATCTGGCTTCTCACAAGACAAATGATCTGACAGCTCTTTCATTTATGATTATTTCTTTGCTACAGAGTATTAACTTGCTATGAGATATCTGTAGTAAACAATAATGTCATTACCAATCCCTCTTACACACATATTCATAGTTTTCATGGTTGATGCCAGTTATTTTGAGTGCATTAAAACAAGGGTATCTTGAAAGCCTGGTTTTCACCATCATAACTGAGTTTCTCAGATATCACTCCTATGCAGCAAGAATTGATTGCAAAAATGAGTTGTGGCCCTTGGCCAAGGTTTCCACGGCAACCACAGTTTGCGATTGAAATTCCTTGCAGACAGCTTATATGCTGATGGCCTAATGTACTGCAAACCACCTCCCCGCATATCACAGGAATGTGATGGGGTTTATAAATATCAGAAAACACCGAAAATAGATTTAAAATTCTGATTTTAGAATGCAATAAATCTACTTTTCGATTAGTTTGATGATAGATCTTTGATAAAATCTACTTAATGTTTTAAGCATGATCATGTCGTTAAAGCAGACTTCCTTTGGGGAATGTCTGTGCATCAGCGTGCAGCCTCACTTTGATGTTTCTCATATGAGTCGCGTTCTGAAAAAAACTGGGCATAATGCTTGTGCTTAAAGTGTCGTTCCAGATTAGCCTGTGCAGTCCGCACAGGCTAATCAGGGACGACACTTTCCGCTTTGATGACATTTTTCGTTTAAATGAAGTCTCTTCTTAGCAAAAATTCAATTTAGTCGGAAAGTGTCGTCCCTGATTTGCCTGTGCGGACTGCACAGGCTAATCTGGGATGACAATTTACGCACAAGCATTATGCCCAGTTTTCTCAGAACACAACATAAATATTCCTGTAGGTGATACAACTGTATGTAATAACTATGCAGGGAAATACACCTGCATGATGTCTAATTTATGGTGTTTGCGTTAGTACATTTTGATCACAACCTGTCCCTGTTTTACCTTTATTAGGGTTCTATTTATTTTGTCCATTTTTTAGAGAAAATGAATTTCATTTTCAGTCACTCATCATTGAGATGATATCTTTCTAGTATTTAGCCAGTTTGGTTAAAAGAATTATTTTAACATGACGGATTGCATCTTAATCTTCAACTGAAACTAAAATCTTGCAGCAAATGAGATAAGAATGAATTAATTCCTAAATACATATTATTGGAATAATAAAATTAATGATATAATTATAAAGAAAAATCAAGTGTCAGACTCTTTGGCACTTGCTGTTCAAGTTCTACACATTTAATGACTGGTATAGAAAGCCAAGTTAAAGTTTTATTGATCTAAAATCGTGCAAAAGTACATTTCATTGATTGAAACATGGAATTCATTTTGCAATAAACCAAGCAATCCAGTAAGCAGCTCGCAATATGCTTTCTTGCAGGTATGAAATCATATACAAATTGCATGTCTTAAGAAGTGTTATGCTTTGAATAACTTCTGGAAATGCAGCCATTGTTATTATGTTTATAGTTTTGACAATTGTTTGATGATGTTTGAAGTGTAGTGTTTGTTAACCAATCCTCTTGTGGGTGATTTTTCTTAGGGCTTCAAGTGTTGCTACGGTGAACGGGGAAGACGACCTTGAAAGCAGACGTCGTGAGAGGCGTGAAGGCCGATTGAGGCAAGGCGATAAAATATGTCTCAAAGTCTAAGTTAATGATAATTTTCATAGTACATGTAATAAGTAAATTATTTGTAGTAAAGAAAAAAATATTTATATAAGTGAGTTGCGCTCTGGAAAAATAGGGCTTAATACATGTAAGTAAAGAGTAAAGTGTCATCCCTGATAAGCCTGTCAGGACAGCACAAGCTAATCTGGGACAACAGTTTACCCACAAGCATTTTGCCCCATTTTCCCAAAGTTCAATTAATAGATTGACCTTTGTCCATTTGTACATGTATGTCTGTCTTTCTCACTTCAAGTGTGGAGTATTACTTCATTAGTATTGAAGGGATTAAGTATACAACTCATTATATTGGTAGAGGACCTTAGGAGATCTATTGTATGCAGTTATTGTTATTAATTAAAAAAAGTTATAAAAGTTGGATGATCTACTTTATTTAGATTTCATGAGCAGATTAATTGGATAAAAATGTCTGGAAAGAAAGTTGAATGGTTTAGGCATAAGTGTGTGAAATATGAGTCATGTTCTGAGAAAACTGGGCATAATGCATGTGCTTAAAGTGTCGTCCCAGATTAGTCTGTGCAATCCCCACAGGCTAATCAGGGACGACACTTTCCACTTTTATGACATTTTTCGTTTAAATGAAGTCTCTTCTAAGCAAAAATCCAATTAAGGCGGAAAGAGTCGTCCCGGATTAGCCTGTGCGGAGTGCACAGGCTGATCTGGGATGACACTTTACGCACATGCATTATGCCCAGTTTACTCAGAACGCGACTCATAAGTGTGTGAAATATTTTGACAAGTAGTGTGCAGTGGAAGTGTAATGCCTGCAACCTTTCCAAATATTTTATTTGTGTGCGGTGGTTTTCAGATTGAACCTAATTATGATTTTCAACAAGATTTTATAATTCTTTTTTTTATCCTTTATCCCTTGTTTATATGACAAATAACAAAGTGAGCCTTGCTTTGGGAATAACTATGGCAGCTTAATGTGTGTGCGTATATGTCATCCCAGCTCAACCTGTGTTGTCTGCACATGCGAATCAGGGACAACACTTTCTGTTTTACTGGATGTTTTCATTTATGAAAATCCAATTAAGGCGGAAAGTGTCATCCCTGATTAGCCTGTGCAGACTGCACAGGCTAATCAGGGACAACACTTTACGCACATGCATTAAGCCCAATTTTCCCAGAGAGAGGTTCAAATACTGCCTCTGTTTTGAACCCAAATATTTGTGCACATTTAAACTGTGTCCTCTTTACTGACCTTTCAGAGGTTCCGGGGGTGGTGATACAGACATTTCTACGAGCGACGACTACAGTTCTCGTAGAAATAGACACCGCGGCTCTGAAGACACACAGGTGAGTCGGGTGATAGTCTCGTCTTCCGTGTTGGTCCTAATTTTCATTAACCGACTCAAAATGAGCCTTGTTCTGGGAAAACCGGAGTAACTGCATGTGTGTAAAGTGTCGTCCCACATTAGTCTGTGCGCTTTAGACTGCACTAGACTGCCTAGACTGGATTTTGGTTATGAAAAGAAACTTCTTTTAAAGGAAAAATCTTCATAAAACCAGAAAGGGTTTTTCCCTGATAAGCCTGTGCGGACCCCAAAGACTTATCTGGGACGACACTGTATGTACATGCATTAAGCCCTGTTTTTCCAGATCGAGACTCAAATTGAAGTGTGCAGTGGTAAAATGTTTTCATTTATGTCTAAGAATAAAGATAGATCAATATTTTGTCATTGAGGCAATGGTTTGTAGGCTTGTATTGGTTGCTAATTTGGTTTGCGTTTATTGTTGTAATTGTTTTTCAGTGAATCCAGTTTATTACAATTTGACTATTTTCAATATTTTCATTGGTTGATACACAGAAATACAATGTATATTTGTGTGTTGGAAGATGAAGTACTTTTGTTGATTAATGAGACAGAATGAAAGAAAGCTTTGATAATTTTTAAATTATGATTTGTCAAATATCTTTTTTGTATTAAATTTTAGATTCTTATCATTGTAAATAATATTGCACAGAACTTGAAACAAGTTATTCATGTTTTTTTGATTTTCACATTTTGCATACAAAGCTTTTATATTTACATGGATGATATCTTTGAACACTTTCAATATACCTTTGCATGCTGGGTAATTTGTCGTCTGCTATAATGTCGTCTGCTGAATTTCTAAAATTAGCATTTTCTTTGATTTTTTTCAAAGAATACTATCAGAATAGCAAACAGTTTGGATCCTGATGAGACGCCACGTTCTGTGGCGTCTCATCTGGATCCAAACTGTTTGCAAAAACCTTCAAAATTCGGTTCCAGCGCTCAAAGGGATATACCAACATCACCTGCTTTTGACCTTGACATTGACCTACTTTTGGACTAAGATTCATTTGTAAGGGCCAACGAAGCAATACTGACGATGCTTCTACTGAGAATATCAGTGTTTATTGAACACAGCATCTTGTTTTTATTTGGGTCTATAAGATTTCCATAAGAAACAATTTCTTGGAAATTTAGCTTTAAAAAGTATTTGGGATGTGGAGGTTTAATAAAACTTCATTTCACTCAGTCAATCTATTGACAGTTTGATAAATGCCAGTGTGCAACATTTCTTGTATATTGCACAGGTAAATTACCTATTAATTTGTTCAATATTTCTCATATTTTGCGGAGGTAAATTACCAATTTATGCCAAGGCTTAAACCCACATAAATTAATTCACTTCATTAACCCAAATACTACAGCATAACTATAATGATCTAATTAAACATCTGACAGCATGATCAGGCTTAACAATTTACCAGTAATTATTATTCAGGTTAACATTTTCTGAATCATTTTAAACTTTTAGATCAAATACATTTTTTGTTGAAGAAGTTGTAAAAAGCCATATTTTTTAAATTGAGTCTTACATGTGTGGCAGGTCTGGCCGACCTTGGCCTATATTTGTGCAAATGTTAACTGATGTGTCTTGCTATTAATTTTTAATAACTGTTCCTGAAGGAGTGGGGGTGTGCAATGGATGGGCAACTGGCATATGCCACATTATATTGAACTTGAATGTACTTATTGAAAAGTGAAAAAGTGCAAAGTTCTGGGAAAACTCGGCATATAACATGTTCGTAAAGTGTTGTCTTAGATGTTCCTGCTCAGTCAGCACAGGCTATTCAGAGACAATACTTTCTGCATAGGCTGGAATTTGGTTTAGATGACTCTTACACGAAAAATTCCATAAAAGCGGATAAGCCGCTGCAGAAAGCCCG
This sequence comes from Dreissena rostriformis, assembly GCA_007657795.1. Lineage (NCBI taxonomy): Eukaryota > Metazoa > Mollusca > Bivalvia > Myida > Dreissenidae > Dreissena > Dreissena rostriformis. The sequence continues at coordinate 51,111 of VMBQ01002043.1, read as the reverse complement.
GTTTTTCCAGAAGGAAATAATTATAAAATTTCCATCTTACACCCTCAAGTGAACCGCTTAACTGAAAATAGTTTTATTTGTGAATTAAGAATAGAAACAAGGAATCTCAGAAGATTCAATACTGTTTGGAAAAAGCCATGATACTTGAAGGGATGTTATTTATGAACGCTTTCAACTCGCCCACATCACATAATCTCATTTTGACGTTAGACCATTTCATAAGGACATCATTCTTGTTTTACCCAAATATACTGTTTGATTAACATCAACACTACTTACTAAAATGCTTTGATACTTTTGTCCAACACTGACTCACCTGTCCTCATTTTGACCTTGACATTGACCTAATTTCGGACTAAGACTTATGTATATTGGCCAACAAAATCATTAATTACAAGGCTTTTACAGAGGGTGTCAGAATTTATTTGTGTTAAGCAACTTGTTTTTATTTGGGTCTTTAAGATTTCCATAAAAAACAATTTCTTCGAAATTTAACTAAAAATAAGTATTTGGGATGTAAAAACTAATAAACCTTTATTTCCATCATTCAATCTATCGAATGTTTGATAATACCAGTGTGCAACATTTCTTGTATTTGCACAGGTAAATTACTTATTAATGTGTGCAATATTTCTGGTACATTGCAGAGGTGAACTACCAATTAATACCAAGGCTACAGCCCACATATTGTTCTTCACTTTATTAACCCAAATACTACAGTATAATTATAATGAACTAATTAAACATCTGGAAGCATGATCAGGGTTTACAATTTNTGCATGAGTGGGGGTGTTCAATGATTGTACATTAATTAGCCTTCATTCCACTCACTTTGGCTGTTCCATGAAATATTTGCATGTGTTGAAAAGATGGGCAACTGGCATATGCCACATTGAATTGAACTGGGATTTACTAATTGAAAGGTAAAAATGAGTGGTGTTCGGGGAAAACTGGGCTTTAGGCTTTAAGTGTCTTCCATGATTAGCCTGTGGATTTTTTAATGGAGTTTTTTTTGTTTAAAGGAGACTCTTGTTAACAAAAAATCCAGTCAAGCCGAAAAATGTTATCCCTGATTTGCCTGTGTGGACTACACAGTCATGCATTAGCCCAGTTTTCCCAGAATGGGGCTAATATGATTACATCAATGAGTTATCAGTACCGGAACACATTTGTACTGCTAAAAAAAGCTTTATAGTGTCTCATTCACCATAGACTATTGACATTATTTCAAAATGGAGCTCATGTCAAGAGAGGTCATGTTGGCATTAGCTGGCAGGTACATGTGATGTTTCGCAAAGATGCACAAATAGTATTTGTCAGAGTGTAATGTTGTTTTTATGCACTATCCAGCCATTGTGATTATGTTAATAGTTTTGACAATTGTTTGATGATGTTTGAAGTGTAGTGTGTGTTAACCAATCTTCTTGTTGGAGATTTTTCTTAGGGCTACAACTGTTAATGTGACCAAAACAGTTTTTGGGAGACTTTGAAGTGTTGCACTTTCTCTTCTCTTGTTTTTAAACATTCATTCATTCATTACTTTTGTTAACACAACAATAACCTTCCCGCCCACAGGATACATCCAGTAGCTACAGTAGCTCCCGATTACGTCGCCATAGAAACGGGGAGGAGGTAACCATGGCAACCAGAATGGCAAAATAACTTAATTGGTCTTGCCCATACTTGCCATGTTGTTGACAGCCATATATATATATATTTGTACATGTCTGCATGTTTTTACCAATGTTAGGAATTGAATACATAGAATTAAAAAAAGTATATGTTTGATAGAAAATAATACTGTTCTATATTAGANTAGGTCAAAGGTCAAGTTCACAGTAACAAAAAAATGTATTCACACAATGGCTGCCACTACAACTGACAGCCCATATGGGGGGCATGCATGTTTTACAAACAGCCCTTGTTTAATTGAGAGTCTTACATGTTTGGCAAGTCTGGTGGACCTTGACCTATATTTGTGCAGATGCAAACATGCCAATTGTCTTGCTATTAATGTTTAATTACTGTTCCTGCATGAGTGGGGGTGTTCAATGATTGTACATTAATTAGCCTTCATTCCACTCACTTTGGCTGTTCCATGAAATATTTGCATGTGTTGAAAAGATGGGCAACTGGCATATGCCACATTGAATTGAACTGGGATTTACTAATTGAAAGGTAAAAATGAGTGGTGTTCGGGGAAAACTGGGCTTTAGGCTTTAAGTGTCTTCCATGATTAGCCTGTGGATTTTTTAATGGAGTTTTTTTTGTTTAAAGGAGACTCTTGTTAACAAAAAATCCAGTCAAGCCGAAAAATGTTATCCCTGATTTGCCTGTGTGGACTACACAGTCATGCATTAGCCCAGTTTTCCCAGAATGGGGCTAATATGATTACATCAATGAGTTATCAGTACCGGAACACATTTGTACTGCTAAAAAAAGCTTTATAGTGTCTCATTCACCATAGACTATTGACATTATTTCAAAATGGAGCTCATGTCAAGAGAGGTCATGTTGGCATTAGCTGGCAGGTACATGTGATGTTTCGCAAAGATGCACAAATAGTATTTGTCAGAGTGTAATGTTGTTTTTATGCACTATCCAGCCATTGTGATTATGTTAATAGTTTTGACAATTGTTTGATGATGTTTGAAGTGTAGTGTGTGTTAACCAATCTTCTTGTTGGAGATTTTTCTTAGGGCTACAACTGTTAATGTGACCAAAACAGTTTTTGGGAGACTTTGAAGTGTTGCACTTTCTCTTCTCTTGTTTTTAAACATTCATTCATTCATTACTTTTGTTAACACAACAATAACCTTCCCGCCCACAGGATACATCCAGTAGCTACAGTAGCTCCCGATTACGTCGCCATAGAAACGGGGAGGAGGTAACCATGGCAACCAGAATGGCAAAATAACTTAATTGGTCTTGCCCATACTTGCCATGTTGTTGACAGCCATATATATATATATATATATATTTGTACATGTCTGCATGTTTTTACCAATGTTAGGAATTGAAAACATAGAATTAAAAAAGTATATGTCTGATAGAAAATAATACTGTTCTATATTAGATTGCAGAATGGAACACTTTTATATCCCAACTGTATTATGATAACAATAAAGGTGCTGCTTTATAACATGTCTCATAGGTTTGTAATCCTTACATAAGGATTCAGTAGTTTCGTGCCAAACTTGGGACTTCAGAGCCGCATTCTTAGAAAACAGGGCTTAATACATGTGCATAAAGTATCGTCCCAGGTTAGCTTGTGCAGTCCGTACAGACTAATCATGGACGACACTTTCTGCCTTGAGAAGATATTCATTTAGATGACACTTCCTGTGTTGACTGCACAGGCTTATCTGGGACAACACTTTACGCAAATATCTTAAGCCCAGTATTCCCAGAGCGTGGCTCATATTATCACTGGCTGGTAAGGATACATACATTGTGGCATTAACATATCATGTTATTTATGTGCATACATCATTGTGCTTCATATGTGATGTTTAATTCTGTGCCTGTTTATATACAATTTTATTACTCACTACATGAGTCGTGTTCTGAGAAAACTGGGCAAAATGCATGTGCGTAAAGTGTCATTCCAGATTAGCCTGTGCAGTCTTAGCGAAAATCCAGTTTAGGCGGAAAGTGTCATCCTGGATTAGCCTGTGCAGACTGCACAGGCTAGTCTGGGATGACAATTTACGCACAAGCATTTTGCCCAGTTTTCTCAGAACACGACACATATGTCATGTAATTCTTATCCTGTTTGTCATCAATCTGTTAAAACAAGTGAATTATGCAAGCAGTTGCTTACTAAAGTATGCACAAAGGACATGCATTGAACAATACAGAAGGATCAGGAGCTACATTTTAATTGATATAATTTTTAACATCATTCAACATTATGTGTTCTGCCAAGGCCGTAAATCAAGATATGAGTCATGTTCTGAGAAAACTGGGCATAATGCATGTGCGTAAAGTGTCGTCCCAGATTAGCCTGTGCAGGCTAATCAGGGACGACACTTTCCGGATTTATGACATTTTTCGTTTGAATGAAGTCTCTTCTTAGCAAAAATCCAATTTAGGCGGAAAGTGTAGTCCCTGATTAGCCTGTGCGGACTAATCTGGGACGACACTTTACACACATGCATTATGCCCAGTTTTCTCAGAGCAGGACTCATATGAAAGTAGCATTACCAAGAAATAGCTTGGGCGTCACCAAAAGTGTATTTCTTTCATTTGTAATTTTTTAATCAACTTTAATTGGATGATTTAAGATTATGTATATTGAGGTTAGATGGTTGGGGAAAGATCATGAATGGGATAGTTTAACCAAATGGCCCGCTTCATGCGAAAATGGTTCTAAGCCATATGTGGCCAGCGTAGCACCATCCCAGCCTTCTCGTATATGCCATCTGATCAGGAGCTACCCTGTCGGCTAGCAAGACCGCGAAACCATGACTTTATAGCGTATGCGGGGACTGGACTCGAGCTACATTGGCAACATTGAGCATACAACCCATTTTCGCATGATGTGGGTCAGTAAATACATGATTGGAAATAGCAACACCACAGGTTTTAAAATACAAGTCACTTATAAGAAAATGTTGTACTTGTGCAAGTTACTTGAATGCATGTATAAGGCTCTTATGTTTGTACATTAGAGCTTTAGAGTGCATGTATTTGATCTTTATGGTTAGTACATTAGAGCGTTTGAGGGCATGTTTAATGCTAGGCTAACTCATGTTCTTTCTGTAGACAAGCACGATTGATAACATTCATGATTTAAGGTAATTGGTTTGCACATTATACATAATGTTCAACAGTATGTACAATGCTGTGAAGATTTTGCTGAATGAGAAAAAACTGACTTACATGTATTTGCTCCAAATGAGACGAATTCATCATATGTATGAAATGATTAAAAATACTTAATTACTGTTTTTAAGATGTAATGAAAATTATGATGAAAATGCAACAACTCTAGATAGAAGTTAAAAAAACATATGAGCCTGGCTCTGGAAACCCTTTGAGCGCTGGAACCGGATTTTGAAGGCCTTTGCAAACAGTTTGGATCCAGATGAGACGCCACAGAACGTGGCGTCTCATCAGGATCCAAACTGTTTGCTATTCTGATAGTATTTTTTGGAGAAAAAAATCGAAGAAAATGCTAATTTTAGAAATTTAGCAGACAACATTTTAGCAGACGACAAATTTCCCAGCATGCAAAGGGTTAAACTTGATTTTCACTAAAAATACAATAAAAGCAGAAAGTGTCTTCCCTGATAAGCCTGTGTGGACTGCACAGGGTAATCTGGGATGACACATTGCGCACATGCATTGAGTCCTGTTTTCCCAGAGCAAGGCTCATATTACTATTCACTTTCTGGTGGAAACATAAAGTCACAGAGGTTTCATAGTTTAAAACCATGAGATTCATGAATAAAGAGTGGAGATATTATTGGGTAACTGTTGAATATCTTATAATTGTGCAATGCAAAAGCCTTAGCCAAAGTTTAAACAGTTCATTTCTAACCTTTTGTTTGTTTTTAGAAATAATATTGTCTGCATTAGAGGTTTTTCATCTTTACATTTACCACATTTGCTCTTTTGATCATTGGACTGAGATTATTAGAGCATGGAACCGAATACCCTATGGTTTTATTTATTAGCAATTAACACATCAAACGAGTTTTCTTCACGCCACATATAACCAGTCCACCCTGATTTGAGATGTTATAGAAATGATTTGCATTGCAGTTATTCCTCCCTAGTTTTCTTCAAGTGTGAATACTTTTTTGAAGTGTCTTCATAAATCTCTGGATCTTTTTTAGTTTGACTAATCTTTCCTGCAAGACATAGCTAAGTTAGTAAAACAACATGTGTTTAGTGAATCACTGTTCATTTTGTTTTATATCTTCTAGAGCTTTGCTTTGTGCTAAACCTCATTTTCTGAATTCTGAGTTGTCTTAATTGTCTGGTTGCAGTTTTCTCATTGTGCTTTTTATTTCTTTACAGGACACTCCCGTAGTGAACGATATATCCAGCGCTAAAGTTGTAAGTTGAAACATTCTCATTGTCTAATTAATAAAATAAATAACTTAAAACTGTGATAAAATAGCAGAAATTGTTTGGGTTTATATTATACTCAGTATGAATTAATTAATCTTTATGTTTATCTTTTCTTTATTAAGTTTTAAAAAGCGAAAAGCGGAGGGATATTGTTTTGGCGTTGTCTGTCCGTCCTTCCGTCCAGCACTTTTGTGTCCAGAGCCATATCTTAAAAGTGCTTTGGCGGATTTCATTGAAACTTGGTATGAGTATATATATGGATAAGAGGATGATGCACGCTAAATGGCATTGTACACCATCTGTTAATAACGGAGTTATGGCCCTTTGTATCTTGAAAAAATGCTTTTTACTATAAGCACTTTTGTGTCTGGACCCATATCTTGGAAGCGCTTTGGCGGATTTCATTGAAACTTGGTATGGGTATATATATGGATAAGAGGATGATGCACGCCAAATGGCATTGTACACCATCTGTTAATTAAGGAGTTGTGGCCTTTTGCATCTTGAAAAAATGTTTTTTATGTCCCCCACTATAGTAGTGGGGGACATATTGTTTTTGCCCTGTCTGTTGGTTGGTCTGTTGGTTGGTCTGTTGGTTTGCGCCAACTTTAACATTGGCCATAACTTTTGCAATATTCAACATAGCAACTTGATACCTGGCATGCATGTGTATCTAATGGAGCTGCACATTTTGAGTGCTGAAAGGTCAAGGTCATCCTTCAAGGTCAAAGATCAATTATATGGGCAAAAATCGCTCATTTTGGCCATAACTTCTGCAATATTCAACATAGCAACTTGGTATTTGGCATGCATGTGTATCTCATGGACCTGCACATTTTGAGTGGTGTAAGGTCAATGTCAAGGCCATCCTTCAAGGTCAAAGGTCAAATATACAAGTCAAAATCGCAATAGGGGACATAGTGTTTCACAAACACATCTTGTTTCAGAATAGTATAGTTCCTTTTGCTCTCAGGTGAGCGCCTTAGGGCCCGATGGCCCTCTTGTTTTATAAATATAACAAAACTATT
>VMBQ01002043.1:21236-41737 GCA_007657795.1 Dreissena rostriformis | reverse complement strand
TTTTTTTTAGTGATTACATTTTTTTTTTTTTTTTTTTTTTTTTTTCTGCATAATATACAGAAATATGAATGCCTTATCGTGGTGACATATTCTTTGTAAATGTATGTGTTAAAACAATGTACTATGTACAAGTCTTGAATAAAGTGTCGGTGACCTGTCTGTCTGTCTGTCTGTCTGTAATTTAATTGTTCTGTTGGAAGCTCATCAATATTCATAAAAAAATTACAGCCATTTCTTGCATGGTATATTAATTATAATGTGCGAAAGGAATGCATTACCTGAGTTTCAGCGATGCCCCTAGGCATCCACTTGGATGTATTTTAACTGTATATTTCTCTTCAATAGCCGGACACATCTGCAGAGGACAAGCTCGCAGAGCGTCGCCGTCAACAACAAGAGGAAGAAGAAGAGGAGGCACTTCGCAGGGCCGAGAGGGAGGCAGAGGAGGAAAGGCAGAGGCAGGCGGCACAAGAGCGGCAGCGAAAGGAAGCAGAAGAGGCAGCTAGGAGGCGTGCAGAGCAGGCGGAACGAGACCGAAGGGAGGAAGAGGAAAGACAACGTAGGGTGAGTAGCCATGGCAACCAGGCGGTGGCATGGAGAAAAGACGATGTAACATGAGTAGCTATGGCAATCAGGGGGTGGCATCGAGGATGTGACATTGTTACTTTCATATAAAATCCAAGGATATCAGAGAATGAGCTAGCAGTTTGTTTGGTAAGTTCATTCTCTCTGCATGTTTTCGTGATCTTAGAATGCATTTTTTGTCAATCAAATCTGCATGATAAAAATCAAGTTAGTGTTGTGTTTCAAAATTACTTTGTTTCACAGTATTTTGTATGTAGTAATTAATGTTTTCAATATTTGTGTGCAACAATGTTTTTGTAGCTGATTGAGAGCATGTTTAATTTAACACATCTCATAACTAAGTTGGGGGTTTTATGTTGTGTTTTCCTTCAATTTTTGGTTTTATTTCTGTCATATTTTGGTAAATTATGTAACTGATCAATATTACTAAACTGTTTTTCAATCTTTATGTAGCTAATTGGTTAAAATATGTTTGCTATCAGTGAATATGTTCTAAACCTCAATGTGTGCATGTACTTACTTGAGTTTGCATGGACTACTAACAAATTGCAGCCCATCCAAGATGACATCTTTGAGTCTGGGTCACTCAAGAGCTTGGATGATGGGGAAGACAACCCACAAGATGAAAACAAGCTTTTCATTGATGAAGATGATCATGATGCAGAAGACAGTGTTAAAAGTGAAAAGGGTACCAGAAAAGTGTTCAGAAACATATCTGTGGATAAAAATGAGGATAATAGGTGCTTTAATGAGGATTCTCATGAAATTAAAGTGGATAAAAGCATCGGTGCATTATCTGAGAGGTTTTCACCTGATAGAGTGAAAGTCGAAGAAAAGCTTACATCAGAATTGAGTTCAAGTGTGAGAGAAGTGAATAATAACAAGATAAAGGATAAGCTTGAGTTGTTTGAGCATTTAAAGGAGGAGGTTGATACAGTAGGGAGGAGAACTGTGCTCCTGCCTGTGACTGATGGTGAAGGGCTAAAAGAGAAGCTTGCCAAGTTCGAACAAGAGATTAGGGACCAAGAACAAGCGGTCAAGGAGGTCCCAGCTGTGGCTGCAAGGGCTAAAAAAGAGGTAAAACTATTGAGTATTGTTTAAATGAGCCTCGTTCTGGGAAAACTGGGATAAATGCATGTGCGTAAAGTGTCATCCCAGATTACTTGTACAATCGGCACTGGCTAATAATGGACAACACTATCCACTTTTATAGAATTTTGCGTAAATAATAAAGTATCTTCAGAAAAAAATCCAGTCTAGTTGGAAAGTATCGTTCCTGATTAGCCTGTGCGGACTGCACAGGCGAATCTGGGACAACACTTTTCTAGAAAGAAACTTATTTCATTGAGTATGTTTTAAATTGTTAGACTGATTTTAAATAGATATTGTGATTTTTACTGAACAAGTATAAAATTATTAATGTGATAATATTAACAGTGTATGTCATGCTATGAATATGTGGTATACAGATTACCAATTTTGGTCTATGAAGTTATTATACTCCAAGGTACTTTGCAAATGGGCATTATCTGGAATTGCCATGGATATCTGTCTGTCTGTCTGTCTGTAGGTCTGTCTATTCGCCTGTCTGTAGACAAAAAACTTGTCCGGAGATGTTTTCTTAAAATGTTCAATGTACCACCCAAACTTGCTGGAATTGTCCTCATGATATGTTTTGCATGTGCATTTCTTTTTCATCCTAAAAGGTATTCCCCTTTTTCAACTTAGAAATTCTATATAATCATGCCCTTTGTTTATTTGTATGCCCCATAAGAAGGTGGAATATAGCAGTCGCACTGTCTATCAGTACGTTTGTGCCAAGTTTCCTGTCTCAGCCTTAACTGTGCCCTTTATTGACTAGACCATTGACCCAACAACGTGTTGTGCCTTGTGTGTAACACCTGTCTCCCTATCTCGCGTGGTCACACTTAGAGGTCAAAGGTCAAGATTGAAAACTCCTGTCTCAGCCAAAGCTCCTCCGAAGAAGGATGCATGTAGAAGTCTCACTGTCCGTCTGTCCTTCTGTGCGAAGCTTCCCAATTTCCCAATATGAAAACTTCACAACACAAATTTTCCCTAATGTCAGGGTTTTTCGCAAACATTTTTCCTAATTGGGCTGGTAAAGATACTATTCCCAAATCGGCAAAAAATTGCTGCAAAGGTAAATAAAAAAATAAACATTAAAACTGTTTTTTTTTAGCATTAATGAAGATTTGAGACAAAAGTGGAATGTGGGGGGGTGTCAGCCCTATTGACCAATATCTTGATTTGTTTAAATGTTGTTCAGAGGATATCTTGAAAACTAAAATTTGAAACTAAACAGGTACCTAGCTTTTATTGGGAGGAAGTGCAGTTCACAAGATCTTTTATTTCTTGTTTTCCCCATATTTTTTAAGTGATTGCCCTTTGTTAATTTGTGTACTTCAATTTTGTCCCGAGAATATCTCAAAAACAAAAAGAGGTATCAACTTTTCATTATTAGGTAGATATATCTTATTGAAGGTATGTGCAGTGCAATAGAACCATAACTCTTGCTCCCATACTTAAAGAGTAATTGCCATTTGTTAATTTTTTAACTTTTTGTAAATTTGTCCACAGCACTGCATCTAGAAAATTAACGGAGATATCAACCTGAAACTTTATAGGTAGCTAGATCTCATTCCATGCATGTACAATGCACAAGAACCATATCTCTTGCTTCCATAGTTTAAGAGTTATTGCCCATTGATTTTTTTTTAAATTTATGTTTTGTACAGATACTTATAATGTTGAACACTTGAAGAGGTATCAAATAAGAGCCTAGTATAGGCAGGTAGATTTCCCAGCAGGTATGTGCAGTGCACAACAACCATACCTCCTGCTTCATAATTTTGAGTGGGGCATATCTTGCGCACTATACAAGGTAAGAACTTGATATTTCATAGGTAAATATATCTCGATGATGGAAAATGCAGTTCAGAGGAACGATAACTCTTGCTTTCATGATTTCACAGTTAGTGCCCTTGTGAATGTAATTTTGTCAAGGGTATATCTTGACTATAATATGAGGGCAGTATTAGGACAGTTTATGAGCCAATTCTGGGAAAACTGGGCTAAATGCATGAACCAAATCTTTGTTTTTCTTAATCTATATTGAAAATGGACTCGAGAAAATAAAAAAAAATGCTTTTTGCCATTTTCAGTTTGCAACACCTCAGCCACAGAAGCTGTCACAGAAAGTTCAGCAGTTTGAATCTGCCGTAAAATCACAGACGGCATCAACGCCCCGCGATGTGAAGGTATGTAGATATAGTGTCACTTTCTACCGCAATGACTTCACATAATGATATGGCATTTTATACCAAACTTACCTAGATAAAGTCTGGCAAACACTTTCGACTGTGAACAACTGTTTTTACTAAGACATGATGATCAAAAAGTCCTAGCTAAACTTGTAAAGCAAATTTATATTACTTTGTTGTAACCGTACAGACTTACTCAGGAATGTGCTAGTTTTGGGGAAAAACAACGATCTGGGGGTAAAAAACCAAGCTGATCCATTCAAAATCACATACCATTATATTGACTTTAACCCTTTGCATGCTGGGTAATTTGTCGTCTGCTAAAATGTCGTCTGCTAAATTTCTAAAATTAGCATTTTCTTCGACTTTTTTTCAAAGAATACTATCAGAATAGCAAACAGTTTGGATCCTGATGAGACGCCACGTTCTGTGGCGTCTCATCTGGATCCAAACTGTTTGCAAAAACCTTCAAAATCCGGTTCCAGCACTCAAAGGGTTAATTATTTGAATAGAACTATACTTGCTACATAAAACAGAGCTCAGCATTATTTGTACCTACAGACAGAATTGTTTTACCAGTATGTAGAGGTTCGGATAAGAACTAAAACATGGCTATTTTTAGCTTTCCTGATGTTCTCCAAGATTTTTTTTCCAAAAGTGAAGATGAAGTGAAATATACAGAAAATGAAACTTCAGCTGCACCAGCAGGCAAAAAACTTTATTTCAGCATGTGGTCCTTAATTTATGACAAGAAATGAATTGCCAAACAGTGAGAAGCAAAACAAATGTACAAGACAATGCAAACAAATACACAACAAACACACAAATGAGCCTTGCTCTGGGAAAAATAGACTTACTGCATGTGCATAAAGTGTTGTCCCAGATTACCGTGTGCAGTCCCCACAGGCTAATCAGGGACGACACTTTCTGCCTGAACTGGGTTTTCGGAGAAGAGACTTCCTTTAAACCAAATATTACATTAAAGTGGAAAGTGTTGTCCCTGATTAGCCTGTGCAGTCAGCACAGGCTAATATGGGACGACTTTTTACTCATTTGAATTAAGCCAAGTTTCCCCAGATAAAGCTCAAATAATAGACATTTTTATAAGACCGAGTATTGGCAGTATTGTGGATGTTTGATTTCCTGTCAGTTTGAGCTAGAGAAGCTAGGCAGCAGTCAGGGCCGCAGGAAGGCCATGTTGGGTCGCTGGAGTGCCAGTATGACACACATCAATGTGAACAACGTAAGATGTGTCCATGTGGTGTCAGGGCTACACAGTCATGTTCTTATGGGTTTGGGGTTACATAATGCCTGTGTTTTCATGTGGTGTCTTGGTAAGGGTTCGTGTGTTGTCATTATTAACAAAGTGATTTCCATGTGATGTCTTGGTTTCCTTCTGTCATGCCTATCACGTAATGTCTGGCTTACACAATGCGGTGTCATTTCCATGTGGTGTCATGACCGTTACCTTCTGTCATGTCTATCATGTCTTGCTTACACAATGCAGTGTCAAAATCAGTTTCAATGCGGTGAAAGGGGCTATTCCTGCCATTGGTGTTGCTATTTGTGTCACAAAGTGGGTGTTAACAAGTGTATGTGCTATATGACCAGCGTCATGCGAAAATGGGTTTAATGCCATCTGCGCAAGTATAGCTCCAGACCAGCCTGCACATCCTCACAGTCTGCTCAGGAGCAACCCTAACAGCTAATAAGACCATGAAACCTAATTTGACTTTATAGCAGACAGCGAAGCTCCTGACCAGACTGGGTGATTGCACAGGCTCATCTGGAGCTACACTGGCAACAAATTGCATAAGACCCATTTTCGCATGATTCGGCTCATATTGGCATTTTCTGGGACAACACTTAAGGCACATGCATTTAGCCCCCTTTTCCCAGAAAGAGGTTATTGGAGTGTTTTTCTTTGTTTATACAGGTGTAAGAGGGATAAGAGGGTAATTAACACAGATCTCTCCTGCTTCTTGTCTCTCCTAATGGGTATTTACATGTTGTACCTATCAAGTCAACAATGGCTTTCATTGTAATTAATGTTGTATAAATCTGGAGAGCTTCCCAATTTCCCCAACATTATCTAACCCGTCACTTTTTGTTGTTGTTTGTCTTTATACTTTGGTAAAAGTGGATTGTTTTTATGCCCCCAAGAACATAGGTTCTGGGGGCATATTAAAATGCAATCGTTAGTTAGTTAGTCCTTCTGTCTGGATGAGTTTCCGCTCAATAAGTCAAGCAATTGTCATCAGATCTTCACCAAACTTCATGAAAATGTGTAAGGCAATAACATTTAGGTCAAGTTCGATAATCGGCAAAATTGACCCAGACACTCCTGAGTTACGGCCCTTGAATCATCGTAAAATTGTTTTTTTTTCTCGTTTCCGCTCAATAACTCGAACAATTGTCATCAGATCTTCACCAAATTACATGAAAATGTGTAAGGCAATATCATCTAGGTCAAGTTTGATGATTGGCCAAATTGACCCTGACACTCATGAGTTACGGCCCTTGAAACATCATAAAATTTTGTTTTTTCTCGTTTCCGCTCAATAACTCGAGCAATTGTCATCGGATCTTCCCCAATTTTTGGTGATACAGTTTCCATTGTTGAATCATCGTACAATTGTGTTTTTTCTTGTTTCCACTCAATAACTCGAGCAATTGTCATCAGATCTTCACCAAAATTCATGAAAATGTGTAAGGCAATAACATTTAGGTCAAGTTCGATAATCAGCAAAATTGACCCAGACACTCCTGAGTTACGGCCCTTGAATCATCGTAAAATTGTTTTTTTTTCTCGTTTCCGCTCAATAACTCGAACAATTGTCATCAGATCTTCACCAAATTACATGAAAATGTGTAAGGCAATATCATCTAGGTCAAGTTTGATGATTGGCCAAATTGACCCTGACACTCATGAGTTACGGCCCTTGAAACATCATAAAATTTTGTTTTTTCTCGTTTCCGCTCAATAACTCGAGCAATTGTCATCGGATCTTCCCCAATTTTTGGTGATACAGTTTCCATTGTTGAATCATCGTACAATTGTGTTTTTTCTTGTTTCCACTCAATAACTCGAGCAATTGTCATCAGATCTTCACCAAAATTCATGAAAATGTGTAAGGCAATAACATTTAGGTCAAGTTCGATAATCAGCCAAATTGACCCAGACACTCCTGAGTTATGGCCCTTGAATCATCGTAAAATTGTTGTTTTTTTCTCGTTTCCGCTCAATAGCTCTAGCAAATGTCATAGGATCTTCACCAAACTTCATGAAAATGTGTAAGGCAATAATATCTAGGTCAAGTTCAACAATCGGCCAAATTGACCCAGACACTCCTGAGTTATGGCCCTTGAATCATCATAAAATTGTGTTTTTTCTCGTTTCCGCTCAATAACTCGAGCAATTCTCATCGGATCTTCCCCAATCTTTGGTGATACAGTTTCCATTGTTGCTATCAAATTCGTTCTCAAGAGTTGATTACTAGTCAAAAAAAGATGATATGTGAAGCTCACATGTCAATATCACATATATGGGCCAAATGTAAAATATTTGCCAAATATATAACCTATTTGTAATGGTAATGATATCATAAATAACTGACCAATATTCTGTTTTAACCTAATGTTTCTATCAAAGCATCTTCCAATTATCAGAGCATCTTCGGGGGCATATGTCATCCTTCGGAGACAGCTCTTGTTTCTTCATAGAAAATATCTTCATAAATACATAACTTCCACAATTATCTGTCTGTCTGTCTGTCTGTCTGTCTGTCTGTCTGTCTGTCTGTCTGTCTGTCTGTCTGTCTGTCTGTCTGTCTGTCTGTCTGTCTGTCTGTCTGTCTGTCTGCATCATGCTAGCTGTTGGGTCAATGCAATTATGGCAGGGGATATACTGTATATGCCATGTGGACTGCAGTGTTAAAATAATAATAGAATTCTGTCAAGGACAACACATACAAAATCAATTTGCTTTGCCCACTTGGACTTGTCCATGTTAATTTGGGTTGTTTCTTTCAAATTTGCTGAATGTAGATTTAATGCTGACAAAGCAAACACATAAGGTGTTGCAATAATTGATAAGCAATAAGCAGACAATAACTGGATCTTGAAATACACCTGTATTCATACAGTGACACTTGGTTCTTGAATTAGAAATGGCTGGCATTATGTTGTAAGATACAGGAATATATGCAGGTCCTAGGTTTTCCTCTGGCATGGCTATATACCTGTCTGTGCAACTCGTTACTCTGTCTTATGTGAAAACATCATAAAGGAGATGGAATTTGGAAGCCCTTATCATGTTAATGAGCCAAACAGATGATTCTGTGAAAAACCTGTGTACAAAATCTGTGGCAGTGTAGGAATGTGTTGTTACTCCAATTCATTGATTCATCAACGCTGTAACTAATGCCTAATGCTATATCAGTTACCTTGTTTGTGAATGCACTGACATGAGAAAAGCATATAGCAATATGTGCATACCAAAATATGGTATCATGATATGATGGAGGTTTGTTTGTAAACCCAGCCAGACGCTTATCAGGCTGTTGCCAGCTTCTATGCAAGATACCTTGAAGTGTGCTTTACAAGCAAAATAATTAATATGTGACTCATGCANTTATGCACACCATCAAGCCCAGTTTCTCCGGAACGCAATTTCGGATGTTTACTGTTAGATAACGTTATTCACTGCATAATTTCTAGCGCACAGTATTTTCCGTCCAAAGTTCTAAACTGTTGAGTGTTGTATGGGAGAATGTTAGGTTTTGCTTTTCAGTTTTTTACATGAAAGAAAACTGAAGCGAAGGGGAAGCTTTTATTGATATATGGGGTCTGAAAAGTAGAACTTCCTGTTGATGATTGAGTTTGTCCATAACAGAAGTATAGGGAAATGCAATGGTTTTTTCAACAAGAATTGTTTTCATTATACACAATTAATTTAAAACTAAATTTTGTTTTTAAGCTTATATTTGAGTGTACTTTTTGTTTTCTGAGCTCACCTGGTAGTTTTTGTCAATTGTATGATGCCTGTCATGCCTTGTAAAGATTTTGCTTTGAACCACATTTATTGCCTTCATGGAATGTGGTAAGAACATTTGTCTCTACAATATCTTTGCCCAAATCAAAATTCGGCCATGTGGGGTTTATAAGCTAGGTCACTAAATCAAGTTGAAGCAAAAACCTTGTAATTAAACATTCACTTTTTTTATTCCCAAAACTTATAACTTAGTCTAAACATTTGTCTCGATGATATCTTGATCAAGTTTATCAAATGAGTCCACTCCGTTTGAACAACATGGATGTTAGGGTGCAGGGCAATTTTTCTTATATGTCACAAATAGAAGTCATATTTTACCGCTATCAACATGAAACTGTCAAAAAGTCTGCTGCAATAACATCAAGACTGAGTTAAAAACAAGTTTTACTTGAATGAAAAACATGGCCGCCAGGGGGTGGGGCAGTTTTTTATATATAATTATATTGAAAACCTTATAAAGCTTGTGAACACTCTAGAGGCCACATTAACCGGTACTGTCCAATTTTTATGCAACTTTGCCAGAATCTTAGTCCCAACAATATTTAGGCCAAGTTATCATATGTATCATAATTACATGTATCAACCTTTCATATTAAACATGTGTTTTACTGTGTTTAAGTAAAAGCTTTTATAATAACTTTGGTGAGTGGCCTATGGCTTTATTGTCGCTCTTGTTTTATCAATCTAAGTTATCTAACATATGTGTACATAAAGAAAATTTCTTTGTCACATTTCCATTGCTTCTGTCTTAGTTCAATTTCAACTGATCGTCGCACTAATTCTAAATGCACAAAAGTTCAAAAAAGTGATTTTGAGAAAATCGCTTCTAATATTTTGAAAGAACACACCAAGTATTATAAAACAAGATATCTTTATGAAATTTTGACAGGTGGTTGAGATGTATATGAAATCTATCATTTTGCAAAAAATAAAGACAATTGCTTTTAAAATAAAAAAGTTATATTAATTAATAATGACATTTTTTTTAACGTAAATTTTAAAGAAAAGTTTTTATTTTCATGATTATGGAAATCATATTGTTCACTTATTTATATAATCCTACACAAAGACATTCGCGATTTGAGAATTAAAATGAATAGAAAATTGTCATGTTTCGCCAATGTTGAGGGGTCAAAAGTGCCTTAGTAGAGAAAGGTACACATATGCCGTTTGTTGCATCGTAGCACTCGTCAAGCCCGACAAAATGATACCAAATATGCCATTTTTGCAATTTTTGACATAAGCGACTTTAGAATTAAGGCGACGTGATATCTTTAATGTATGATATGTTTTATTTGTGTCGGGTGAGCTGAGAAAGGAATTCATTTATTGTTATTAAATTTAATTGGATTGACCTTGTTTGTTTATTTTAACTTAGTTACTAAGAAAATATGTTAAATGTGTATTGCAGAGTGTGATAAAACTTTAGTAAAATCATTTAGTGAAGCTCTTAGCCATTAGTACTGGGAGCATTTTGTCGCCATGAGTAAAAGTGTCCTGGTGATTTATTTTCGAACTGTGAGAATTAAGTATGCTGTGTAAGTTTATAAATAATTTGCATTCAAATGTGTTTTTCATTTGTAGAAACCTGATGTAAGGGAGGCAAATGCAAGGAAGAATGTTTTAGAGCGGTGGATCTCAGTAGAGAAAAACACACAGGTAATTAATCATTTTTAGCTACCAAAGACACACCGTCCTAACCCACGTTCTCTTAAATATGCATTTTTTTATGCCCCCTTCTTTATAGAAGAGGGGGTATATTGTTATTGGCCTGTCTGTCTGTCATTGTGTCTGTCTGTCTTTTTGTGTGCCTGTCTTTCTGTGTGTCTGTCCCAAAACTTTAACCTAGGTTAAAGTTTGGTCATAACTCTTGCAATATTAAAGATAGCAACTTGATATTTGGCATGCATGTGTATCTCATGGAGCTGCACATTTTGAGTGATGAAAGGTCAAGGTCATTCTTAAAAAAACAAAACAACAAAAAAACGGCACAGTAGGGGGCATTGTGTTTCTGACAAACACCTTATGTGTAAGGTTCTGTGTTCAAGGCGGTGAGGAATTTAAACCAATGAGACAACAAGTTTTCAAAACTATCATTGCAGACAGTGTTTGCTTCGTCCTATTTATCGTTATCCCGTCACCTTTGTCATATTTTCAATTATCTGCTCAAAAGGTGCATTGTCAACATTTGCCTCATGAAAGTGGTCACATTGAATTAAAATCTCATTAAACACCGTGAAAGTCACATTTGTTGTCCACTATGAAAGTCACATTTGTTGCCCAATTTTCATGAACCTTGTCAGAACATTATTTCAAAGNTCCAGTGTTGTTCAGTGTGCATTGTTTGACATACAGTGCTCAAGGTTGGCTATTGTGACACTCTATGTCCGGCGTCCAGTGTTGTTCAGTGTGCATTGTTTGACATACAGTGCTCAAGGTTGGCTATTGTGACACTCTATGTCCGGCGTCCAGTGTTGTTCAGTGTGCATTGTTTGACATACAGTGCTCAAGGTTGGCTATTGTGACACTCTATGTCCGGCGTCCAGTGTTGTTCAGTGTGCATTGTTTGACATACAGTGCTCAAGGTTGGCTATTGTGACACTCTATGTCCGGCGTCCAGTGTTGTTCAGTGTGCATTGTTTGACATACAGTGCTCAAGGTTGGCTATTGTGACACTCTATGTCCGGCGTCCAGTGTTGTTCAGTGTGCATTGTTTGACATACAGTGCTCAAGGTTGGCTATTGTGACACTCTATGTCCGGCGTCCAGTGTTGTTCAGTGTGCATTGTTTGACATACAGTGCTCAAGGTTGGCTATTGTGACACTCTATGTCCGGCGTCCAGTGTTGTTCAGTGTGCATTGTTTGACATACAGTGCTCAAGGTTGGCTATTGTGACACTCTATGTCCGGCGTCCAGTGTTGTTCAGTGTGCATTGTTTGACATACAGTGCTCAAGGTTGGCTATTGTGACACTCTATGTCCGGCGTCCAGTGTTGTTCAGTGTGCATTGTTTGACATGCAGTTTGCTGTGTTTGTCATCAACCTTTTAGCTCGTTACCAGTCTAGAGGCCACATTTTATATCCAATCTTGATGAAACTTGGTCACAATGTTTATCTGGAGAATATCTAGGCCAAATTTGAATCTTGGTTATGTGTGTACAAAGACTAAGTCACCAGGTCAAATCTTAGAAAAAAAACTTGTCACCACTCTAGAGGCCACATGTATTACTCAATTGGAATACAACTGGGTCAGAATATTTATTTGGACAATATCTTGGCCCTCTTGTTACCACTTTAGAGGCCATTATAAAGACTTAATCAGACATATTAATCTTGATGAAACTTGGTGATAATAGTTATCTGGACTATATCTAGGCTGAGATTTGATCTGGGTGTGTGTTGAACAACTAGGTCACCAGGTCAAATCTTATAAACACCTTGTTACACTTCAAGGCCACATTGATGACTCATTCTTGATTAAACTTGGTCAGAATGTTTATGTTGACTATGTCTGGACTGAGTTCAAAATCTGGGTAATGCATGTCCAAAAACTAGTTTAATCCTAGAAAAACCTTGTAACCATTCTAGAAGCCACATCTGTGATCAACCTTGATGACACATGGTCAGAATGTTAATCTTAACAATATCCGGACAAGTTCAAATCTGGGTCACATGTGTCCAAAAATAAGGTCACTAAGTTGAATCTTGGAAAAAAATTATTACCAGTCTATAGATACCAAACGTATGATCAAGTCTTGATGACAGATTATTATGAAGGTCACTGTTATGTCCACTTGAAAAATAACATTTTGTTTTAGTTTTCTGCCAAGGGAATACTGACCTTAATACATGCAGTCTGCACAGGCAAATCAGGGGGGACACTTTCCGCCTAAACTGGATTTTTGTTTAGAAGACACTTCCTTCAAACAAAATTCCACATTTCTTGTTTTCTATCACAGGAGAAGGAGCCAGTAAAATCTCCATTGGAGCGTAAAGAGAGTCTCACGAAACGTCTTGGGGGCAACACCGAGTTCATTGCCTCGAGGTACGTCGAAAAGGCCAGTAAAAGTATCGATGAATCGGCAAATCTTCCTCGGAGTCCGGAGCCATGTTTGAAGTCTCCTTTATCCCCTAGAGCAAGTTTTACATCTAGTTTCAAATCTGAGTTTGTGAGCCAAGAAGTGCCGGATGGTTCAAGCGAAGGCGCACCAAGAGAGCGTAAATTTTCAGTGGAGATCACTATCGTGCCCTCGAAGTCAAGCCTGGCGTCTCAGTGGCCAAAAACTGCAGATAGTAACGCAGCAAAGGGAGCTTACTCTGAGAAACCACGCAAAGAAGTTTCTGCAGAGGAAATTGTTGTACGTCTGCCGAAGACAAAGGTCACTGATCGATGGCAACATGGGAATGAATTGACAGAGGCACATGGATTAAGGGCAGTAAATGGCAGGGTTGCCCATAGTAGAGACTCAAGTATGGACAAAGGGACCAGTCTGCATAGTCGAGAATCAAGCATGGATAAAAGTGTTCATAGCACAGATTCCAGTTTCGATGTGAGTCTGTAAAATGTCTTGCTTTTAAAAGTTGTTCTTATTTTCATTTGTGTACATTCATTGAGGCTTGGGGTCTACAATAGTTTTCAAACCAAAGTTTCAAACCATTTTAACATTGGTTAAGTTTAAAGAATGTGAAAACTGTGGAAATTTGATAAAACAGTTATATTCTGTAACAAGCCTTTTAACATAGGAAATCCATAATTATAAAAAATAATTTGAGCCACGTTCTGGGAAAATGGGGCTTTACGCATGTGCTTAATATGAGATAACTCATGAAGTCTGCCGAGGCTAATCAGGGATGACACTTTCTGCATTTACAATTTTTTTTATGCCCCATTCAAAGAAGAGGGGGTATATTGTTTTGCACATGTCGATAGGTCGGTTGGTCTGTCCGTCCGCCTGTCCACCAGATGGTTTCCGGATGATTACTCAAGAACACTTAGGCCTAGGATCATGAAACGTCATAGGTACATTGATCATGACTGGCAGATGACCCCTATTGATTTTCAGGTCACTAGGTCAAAGGTTAAGGTCATAGTGACTCAAAACAGTTAAATGGTTTTCTGATGATAACTCAAGAATACTTAGGCCTATGATCATGAAACTTTATAGTTACATTGATCATGACTGGCAGATGACCCCTATTGATTTTCAAGTCAACAGGTCAAGTTCACAGTGACAAAAAACGTATTCACACAATGGCTGCCACTACAACTGACAGCCCATATGGGGAGCATGCATGTTTTACAAACAGCCCTTGTTTTAAAGATGCCTCTTTTAAACAAAAATCCAGTCTAGACAGAAAGTGTTGTCCCTGATTAGCCTGTGCGGACTGCAAAGGCTTATCTGAGATGACACTTAACGCACATGCATTAAGCCCAGTTTTCCCAGAATGAGGCTCAATTGGCAGAGACTTACAGTAAACAGATTTCAAACAGATTTTGCATGAAGAAACCTCTGACTAGGTTAAGCATAATTTCAAAAGCTGTTTAATGCGTTATTTACATGTATCAAGTATATTGATAATTCTTTATATATTTTTCTCTTTCAGGTGTAAATACCATGGTAACAGTAGAAAATAAAAAAATGCATTTTGATCAGTGGCCAACTAGTAAGATATTTATGACAAAAGTCTTGTTCTTTATATTTATCCCAGCATGTTGCCCCAATGTTCACTTTGTTTCTTGTTTTCGCATGTTTGCATGAAGACCAGTTCTGAGTATCCAAGGTCGAGATGGTCACGGCAACCCTATGTAAGTAGGTCACCAGGTCACTAGTGGATAAGTAGGTCATTCATGGATAAGTAGGTCACTCATGTATGCATAGGTCAATATCAGTTTGAGAATTATGAGATTAGAAGTAAGAACTACAGAAACATTGATTGGTCTTAAATGTATATGAACTATGGTTAATTAAACAATACTGTTATCAACTAGAAATAAGTATGAAGTTTGTACTGCAATAATTTTCAGCTTATATATAATGGTTAACTCAAATGGTCTTCATTAGACTTGTATTGTATATTGTAGACAAATAATTTGATTCACTTTATTAATGGATTGATTTTTGTAAAAATGTGAAATTCAAAAATGTCTGAATTTTAAGATTGAAAAAAGTTAATGACATACAGAAGGTGATGTTTGTGTTCTAATTCAGCACATGTTGTTTGTCTCTGTAGGAAGAAGAGGAGGCTGAGTTAGAGAGGAAGCAGAAGGAGGAGGAAGAAGCAGTGAGTATATCTGCCTGAATCCTTTCTCACTCAGATACCCATTTTGACCTGTTTGTAGTTCATTCAAAATCAACTTAAAAATATACTTTTCTTAAAAGATTCAAGTTTAAAAGGCATTCATTTCCAACCCTACAAAACTGATGAGCAGCAACAGCATATTGATTGAATAGTCAGAGCTAAACTTCCTACCCAAATGACAGCGTCTGCTTCCGCATAATGCTCTTGTTAAGGTAAATGTGCAATTTGATTTTGTCTTTTTAAAGTTATTCATTTGACACTTTACTCATGTGTTTGGGATCATTGGGTGCGGTCACTGACCTCTACAACTCCAAACTTTAATTTAGCAGAATTATGCCCCTTTTTGTTCTTTGAAATTTGGTTAAGGTAAACCGGCAACATCTCTATTCTAATGTTTCTTCTTAATGTATTATTGAAACTTCACACATGTGGGATCAATGCATAAGGTCCGTGACAAAATTCTATAATTTTAACCCTCAATTTAAGAGAATTATGCCCCTTTTGTACTTAGAAAATTTGGTTAATGTTTGCGTTCAACTACTACATATTTCTGTAAATGCTGCAAATATTCTATAGAAACTAAACACGTTTTCGGGATCATCATGCTAGGTGACAGATTAAGGCCCATAACTGTTACCTGCCTTTTCGTTAAATTATTCCCCAAATTGTACTTTTTGTACTTAAAAATTCAGGTCAACACTTGCGTTCAATAACTGTTATCTCTTGCTGACATGGAGATTGCATTTGGGGCCATTCGGGTCAAAGTCAATATTTCACTGTTGCAAAAAATATATATAAATATTTCGCTAAAAAGCTTCAGTTAGCATGGAGATATTGTGCTGAAATTGTTTGTATATGTAGTTTAACCCTTTGAGCACTGGAACCGGATTTTGAAGGCCTTTGCAAACAGTTTGGATCCAGATGAGACGCCACAGAACGTGGCGTCTCATCAGGATCCAAACTGTTTGCTATTCTGATAGTATTCTTTGAAAAAAATCGAAGAAAATGCTTATTTTAGAAATTTAGCAGACAACATTTTAGCAGACGACAAATTTCCCAGCATGCAAAGGGTTAAAGTCTGCTCTAGTGGGGGATTTGGGCCAGTGGGATCAAGGTCACTGTAATTAACAATACAAAAATAATTAAGTATACATTTGCAATAAATGAATACTTGCTGATACTTTACCAGGAAACATCCATAAAATACAAAGTTACATTTAAGTTGAAATGAAACATCCACCTATTTTATTAATGTCTAATTAGATCAATTTATACATGAAAAAACACAAGAAAATATAAATGTACATAATAATAATCATTATATGCAAATACAGCCTTTTTAACGCATTTTATTCAGAATCTTCATACTAAATTACTTATTGAGCTCAAAAATTGAATACAAAATAACAAAGTAGTTCTTCAAATTCACCAATATGAGCCGCCCTATGGGAAAATTGGCCTTGATGCCTGTGTGTTAGGTGTCATCCCAGATTAGTATGTGCATTCTGCAACACTTTCTGCTTTAAGCTGCTTTTTGTTAAGAAGAGATTTTCTTTAAGCAAAAAATACCATAAAAGCTGACAAAGTCTTCCCTGTTTTGCCTGTGGGACGACACTATGTATATGCATTAAGCCCCATTTTCCCAGATCGAGGCTCATATGAATTGCCTGTTTCAGAGACAAGCTAAGATGGCCGAAGATGACTCCAAGAAGAAGAGGGGCAAGAGGAAGGGGCTGGGAGGCCTGACCCCTGAAAAGAAGAAAAAGCTTAAGGTATGTTTCCATGGTTACCGTTGCAAAAAAGGAGAAAGTTACCATGACAACCCTAATACTGTATATGACATAATTTGCACATCAAATATTCAGAAAAAAACAACAACTCATAAATGCAGTTTTATGATTCAAGACAGCCTTAGGCTTTCGATCGTAAACTGGGAAAACCAGACTGAAAGTATGCAGACTGCACAGTCTAATCTTGGATGATACTTTATCCCTTTGCATGCTGGGAAATTTGTCGTCTGCTAAAATGTTGTCTGCTAAATTTCTAAAATTAGCATTTTCTTTGATTTTTTTTCAAAGAATACTATCAGAATAGCAAACAGTTTGGATCCTGATGAGACGCCACGTTTTGTGGCGTCTCATCTGGATCCAAACTGTTTGCAAAGGCCTTCAAAATCCGGTTCCAGCGCTCAAAGGGTTATGCACATGCATTAAGCCTGGTTTTCCCAGAGACTGGCTCATCAGTTATTTGTTTAATCAAACTTTAAGTATCATTTCAAAGTAATATTGGTATAAATGTACTTTATGAAGTAACATTGAAAAAAATGTACTTCATGATAATTAAGCATATCAATATTTCATAAACATGATGTTTGAACTTTTAAATAGTATATAGTGAACAAAATGCCGGTATGTTTAATTAAATGATCATGATTAGCCAGATGTATAAGTATAACTACTGTTGGAAAACAAATATGTTTTCTTTACTGTGCATGCATGGCAAATGAATTATATCATAGCACAGAAGTTTGAATTGACAACGAATTGGCTTTATATTTACCATTTTTGATAACAGATTTATCAATTGATGAAAAAAAGAGAAAACTAAATAGTATTTTCACTCCACATAGTTATGCATGTTTGTGTTTTGGGCATGTTTGCATGCAGGATTTCATTGGGGAGATAACCTACACAGCAGAAGAACTTGACGAAAAGTTGCAGGAGTTGTCTTACAGAGTTCTCCCTCTTCCCGATGACCTTGACCTTTTGACCCCAGGTACTGGTAACATATTACTCCAGTATAACGCTGCATGGTGGTATAAGGGAGAGAACTGTGTATGAAAATGTATATAAGTACCCGTTGTAGACTAAAGCCAGTACCAATTGTACACTAAAGCCAGGTCCAATTGTATACTAAAGCAAGTACCAATTGTTTACTAATGCCAGTACCCATTGTATACTAAAGCCAGTACCCATTGTAAACTAAAGCCAGTACCCATTGTATACTTAAGCTGTTACCCATTGTAAACTAAAGCCGGTAACCATTGTATACTAAAACTGAAATGTCCCTGAAACACCTGTATACAAAGACACTTCACTTACAAACTTATTCTGGCATATATTGCAGTTGGAATAATAAAACTAAGTGAAGTATTATAGCCCGGAAAAATAATGTACAGAAACAAAAGTACTAGACTTTATAGACATAAATCTAAGCACCAGTTTATTTTAAAGTCTGTTCATTGTCAAACACATTTGTTTTGTAATTTAATTGCAATGTCCATAAAGCAACAATGTCCCTTCTAACATTTAATTCCTTCCTGGTACTGCCATGTTATAACTTGCTTTGTTATGTGTAAAACCAATTCTTGATGTTGTCATAGCCTTTTTTTATAGTCTACACTGTGCTGATTTAATATATTCCTTTGATGGTGGAGTCGTCATGACTTCACTACATCATTTCACATTCAAATTAGAACACTAACTCAACTCAGAAACATTTGAAAACTCATGGGAACGACTTGGTTACTTGTGGGAACGAGATAAGTAACGTAATCAACCAATCAGAAAAGCATGTGAAAGCACGACTTTGTCAGCTTTATATAGAAATTATTTGATTTATATTATCTGAAAGTATATTAGCCTCCCTTGTGTCAGCCATTGTGAAACAGCTTAAAACAACATGCATTTTCATTGGTTGATTATATCATAACCTGCATTTTCATTGGTTGATTATGTCATGACATACCATTGACTTACTAAGTTGTTCTTAGGACTAGATAAGTAAGCTATGTACTTCCCATGGCTTACAAAGTTGTTCCCATGTCTTAGCTGTGTCGGAACAGATTTACAGAGTTTACCAAGTCATGGTAACAACTTTCTAGCTCATTCCCACAACTTACTAAGGCATTCCTAAGAGTTGCTAACTTATGCCCAAAAGTTAGTTATCTTGTTGTCCACCACTTATTAAGTCATAGCAACAATTATTGGGGACGTGACTATGATCAGTTTTAAGGTTCTTGTCTTGTAGTTTTAATAGGGAGAGAGGGGGCTGTCTTTAGCTCTGCACTTTTTAATCAGGGACCACACTTTCAGCTTTATTGGAATTTTTAATTGGGAGGAAGTTTCTTCTGAACAAAAATCCAGTTTAGGCTGAAAGTGTTTTCCCTGATTAGCCTGTTAGGACTTATATGGGACGACACTTTACCCACATGCATTTAGTCCAGTTTTTCCAGAACGAGGCTTGTAATGTTATCAATCATGATAAAGCTGGCTCAGTGCTTCACACTTGCTTAGAAGTGTGGAAAAAGTATCTTTGATGTAAGCAAGATGGCATGTCATTTTAAAGATAACACCAGGGACCAGTATTCTGAATAAGGAAAATCTTAATCCTTTTAGTGCTGGAACCGAATTTTAAAGGCCTTTGCAAACAGTTTGGATCCAGATGAGACACCACAGAACGTGGCGTCTCATCAGGATCCAAACTGTTTGCTATTTCGACAGTATTCTTTGAAAAAAAAATCGAAGAAAATGCTAATTTTAGAAATTCAGCAGACGACATTTTAGCAGACAACAAATTTTCCAGCATGCAAACGGTTAATGATCTTCATTAATCCAACAGTCAAGAAATTTGAGATTTGATTATGCAATGGATTTTACTAAACCTTTAAGCAATATTTCCTGGTTTCTTAAGATTTAAACATAAAAGATGTATGAGTGATACATCCATCTACATTCAGATACTTAGCATGGTATAAATTTAAGACAATTTTGTAAGTTTTACCAAATCAGATTTATGAATTCTGGCCAATACTTAAAGGGAGACTGTGAGATTTTTATATGTGTTAAATTGTAATATATTGATAGAAATATGTTACAATAACACAAAATAGGCAAGAAAAATTATACATTGAAGACGAATTTCATAAAATGCAGCAAAGACAAGTTAGCGCTGGTTAAAGCCGATGCCGACACTTTTACTCATATTTGTTAGGAAACAAAATTGTGTCTTTGTGTCGTATGAACGAATATGCTCTTAAACTAAATTTAGATTCACATTGTACATGCATGATATATAATGCTGGCGAATTCGGCTGGAAGCCTTTTTCGATTTCAGAGTTAAATATCTGGCTAATTTCGCATTTTTCGACACATGTTCTTCTTAACTTTTATTTTAATTTATATTGAAATTTATGTATAATAAGTTTTTTACACATTTTATATAAATTCATAAATATTTGACAAAATCGTAC
The DNA here is from genome assembly GCA_007657795.1 of Dreissena rostriformis. Classification (NCBI taxonomy): domain Eukaryota; kingdom Metazoa; phylum Mollusca; class Bivalvia; order Myida; family Dreissenidae; genus Dreissena; species Dreissena rostriformis. The sequence continues at coordinate 21,268 of VMBQ01002043.1, read as the reverse complement.
AGTCCCGCTTTAAAAGACGTTGTTGTTTTAGT
>VMBQ01002043.1:0-17241 GCA_007657795.1 Dreissena rostriformis | reverse complement strand
AATAAGGGCAAATTGTGAGTACTCTATTTCAAATCAATGATAATAAGGGCAAATTGTGAGTTCTCTATTTCAAATCAATTATTATAAGGGCAAATTGTGAGTACTCTATTTCAAATCAATGATAATAAGGGCAAATTGTGAGTACTCTATTTCAAATCAATGACAATAAGGGCAAATTGTGAATACTCTATTTCAAATCAATGACAATATGGGCAAATTGTGTACACTATTTCAGATCAATGACAATAAGGGCAAATCATGAGTACTCTATTTCAAATCAATGACAATAAGGGCAAATTGTGTACACTATTTCAGATCAATGACCATAAGGGCAAATTGTGAGTACTCTATTTCAGATCAATGACAATAAGGGCAAATTTCGAGTACTCTATTTCAAATCAATGATAATAAGGGCAAATTGTGTACACTATTTCAGGTCAATGACAATAAGGGCAAATTGTGAGTACTCTATTTCAAATCAATGACAATATGGGCAAATTGTGAGTACTCTATTTAAAATCAATGATAATAAGGGAAAATTATGAGTACTCTATTTAAAATCAGCGACATTAAGGGCAAATTGTGAGTACTCTATTAAAAATCAGTGCCTTAAGGGGCAAGTTGTACTACTTTATTTGAGATAAGCGACTGTAGGATCACATTAGGAGTACCTGAGTTTAGATTATTGACTTATATTGAGACCTTGTTTGGGATGGGCTGACTGTTACAAAAAGAATTAGCAAAACATGTATGGTGTTTCTGATCAAGAACTGAAAAATATGTGAAGCATACCAAAAAAAGATTTTCATGGAATTTCAATTCTGAATATTTTATGATTATGAATTAACAATAAAAAAAGTATGTCTTCTTAATATTGTAACATAATTTGTTATCCTTGTTTTCTTTCAGTGCAAAGCCTGTTCTACGTAAAGTAAATAAAACAGAACAGAAGTAAGTTTTCCAGATAGTGTGTTTTAAAATCCCTTGTCCTGAAATGATTTTGTTATAAATCATATAAGCATTCAGCAGAAGATATTTTGATATTCACTGCCAAAATGTACCAATAATGCTAAATGTTTATGCCATCAAAGGTAGGCATATATTCATTGCATTGTCCCTCCTTCTGTCTGCTTCTTGTGTGGAGCCTAACTCGGGAAGTTTTGAAGGGATTCACATGAAACATCTCATAAGAATAGAAAGCTATTAGGCAAAGTGCAGAATGCAAAAACCATAATACTGTCATCAGGATTCATAGAGTTATTGTCCTTTAGTCACATTTACTTGTTTGAAGAATAACTCCCTTAGTATTGAAATTATTTAAATAAAGCATGTTTTGTGGTTCTTGTAATCTTCACTAATTACAAGAACCACGACTCTCTTATCAGTATTGCCCTTTGCTTATTTTGTTGAGGTCCATTTCTTGTTGGGAGCTTAACTGCAAGTATGAAAGGTATTCAAATAAATCTTCATATCATGATAGATGACATAAAGAGAAAGTTCAATGCCATGGTAAAGGACAAAAACTGTCCTGGCACATTTATATGTTCCGAGCATAAATTTGTGAGTAGTCACTGTATTGAATTTGATAAAGACTTCATATATTGATAGAGGACATTGAGTGTAAGTGCACTTGGTAGACCAAACCTCTTTCTATAGTATTTTTTTGGAATCATTGCCCTTTGTTAATCTTTTGTTAACATATTTTCATACTGTAATTTTCGTTTGCAAAACATAACTTGAAAAATATCATATGTTGGTAAAGGGCTTTGAGTTCAATTTCTTCAATATTAACAAAGTTATTTCCCTTTGTTAATTGTCTTTGTTAATTTAAATCTATAATTCCATTGCAATCAAAGATGTTAAGATGAAAGTTTATTAATTTAAAGAGAACATAGTTGTTAAGTCCAGAGTGCCAGTAAATATCTCTAAAGTGTTTTTGAGTGATTTCCCTTGCTATATTTCCCAATTACTTCGAGTTGTGCAGATCATAACTTAAAAAATATGAAGGTTTGTAATGAAACTTCATATAATGATAGAAGAGGTTGAGTATACATGTATTTATGGAGTATTTGCCCTTTTTTAAATTTCTTGTGCTCGGCATAACTATAAGTATAAAATTCAGTGTAATTTAAATTCTTGTATCGATAGAGAACATTTAAATTTATGTGCTTCAATAAATAAATAAAACTTTTTTGTTTTCTCCAACTCCAAAGGTCAATATCACACATTAGNGGGGGGGGGGGGGGGGGGGAATTCTACACATTTAGTGGCAGCTCTTGAGTTATATAGAAGTTGCTGGGACTTCACAAATTACTTTCCACCCGTTATTATAGAATTGTAATAAGTGACAGGATTAAATCAACATTATACATACCTTAGTAGCAATTATCAAGTATACATAAGAGTTGCCTTTTAATGGAGCATCGTTCTTGGAAAACTGGGCTTAATGCATGTTCGTAAACTTTTGTCCCAGATCAACCTGTGCAGTTTGCACAGGCTTATCAGGGATGACACTTCCCGCTTAGACAGGATTTTCATTTAGAAGAGACCTCCTTTAAATAAAAATGACATAAAAGCGGAAAGTTTCGTCCCTGATAAGCCTGTGCGAACTTATCTGTACAGGCTAATGTTTGATGACATTTTATGCACATTTATTAAGCCCAGTTTTTCCAGAATGTGGCTAAATTGTATCAATGTACCATGAATAAATGTTACATGAGGCCGTGCACATTCACAGTAACTTTCACTGTTACTTTCACTTTCAGGTTTGCCGCCATGTCCAAAGAGCAGAAGAAGGAGCACTCTGATTTCAGAGAGACGTTAAAATCTGTTCATGATGACGAAGAGGTAGGGAGATGAATTAGTTTGGAGAGTTGATTGTCAGACTGCTCTATCTACTTTGTGTATCTTGTTTATGATTTTTAGGCCCTTTGACTTTTTCCATACTTTTGTCCAGAGCCTTATGCTTCTTATTGCGCAAGGTTTGGCATCTGCCAATATTTAAGTAAGCTGACACGAAACACATCTGACTTGCAGAGTTCTTGTTGTAATAATAAATGTTTGTTTTTTATATCAAACCTACCAATAAGGATGATTATGTCATATATCAAATAGGGCACTTTGATGTCTTCGACTTGTACAAGCAAGCCATTCTTTATTACATTTAAAAAAAAATGGTCGGAAGAGGAACAGCGATAAAACAGATAGATCCTGTTACAGACAAACATGACTTTAATGCTGTGTGAAAACACTTTCGAAAATAATGTTTTTATGTGTTCTTCAAACTTGAATGTGTTGTCTATTTTCAGAATTAGTTTTAGAAAATACTGGAGAGACCTCATGACTGGCCATCAGGAGTTACCAGGCAAGATGGCCGACTCATCTCATCATGATGTGAAGACCAATCTTCATTCTGATTGGTTGATATCTGTGGTTTTCAGTGTAAAATTTAAAAGCTATAAATCTTACAGTAAAGTAAAAAAAATGGTGAATAAAATTCACCAAAATTTAAAATAGTTATGTTCAAGCATGTGGTTTAAGAAATATAATTCTTTGTTGTGGTGTGGACTGCCTTTCGCAATAGTTTATTTTCGTATTTTATTGAAAATTGAACACAACATTTTCTGTTCGAATATCAGCAGTTTTGATAATTATATTTTTGATTTGCTTAATGTCCAAATTGTAATATTTGTCATTGAATGTTCTGCTATTTGCTTTTTGATGGTATTACTTTTTATAGTAAGTGTTTGTTAGGATGTTTAAAAATCTATTTTTGCCTTTACATAAATATTGTATGTTAAACTTTTTTTTCATGTAACACTTGAACTGGCTGTTATATTTCTACTGTATATATTTAAGAGCTTTAACAAATGTATGTTTATATTATATTATTTATATGTAACTTATATACAGATTCTTACGTAAAATAACGATCTAGTTATTTGGATGAAGAAATTGTTATCTAATACTTCAATAGTTTTGTAGAAGCTTATTTTATTTATCTCCATAATGTATTTACGGTATGCATAATTATATTAGAGAAAGTGTACTAGTCAATATTTGAATGATATTAGCCTTTGTAGTTTAGTGTAATGTGTCGTGTTCTGAGAAAACTGGGCATAATGCTTGTGCGTAAATTGTCATCCCAGATTAGCCTGTGCTGGCCGTTTAAATGGTGTCTCTTCTTAGCGAAAATCCAGTTAAGGCGGAAAGTATCGTCCCGGATAAGCCTGTGCAAACTGCACAGGCTAATCTGGGACGACACTTTACGCACATGCATTATGCCCAGTTTTCTCAGAACACGACACTAATTATGCAAGGGAACATGTTAACAAGTGTAATTAAACAAAGATCTGAAATGGCAATTTGATATTTTCACCATACCCGTAATTGTTGTGCAAGTCTATGTCAGAAAGTTGTGTTCTTAGGAGTGTGAAGGAATATGCAATTTGTCAGTAAATTTTTAGAATTTTATGCAGCATTACACATGACTGTTTGTGCGATGATATAAACTGACAACTGTTTGCTGTTTGTATCGTGAAAATTATGCTTTCTTAATGAAGGTAAAACGTCTTTGTTCTTTGAAGGGTTAGGAAATGATCATGTGCCATGGTTTTTTCCTTTTGTTTTCTTGATAGTTTCATTGTGCGTGTTAGCTTTTTGTTAGCAAAGCAAATAATGTAAGAGTGTCTTGCAATTTTTTCGCTCATTTTGTTTGCAAAGTGTTTTAAAAACACCTTGATAAGAGAATGAAAGAGCTTCATGCAGTGTTGTTCTTATGAGCCTTGTTTTGGGAAAATTGGGCTTAATTCATATGCGTGAAGTGTTGTCCCAGATTAGCCTGTGTTGTCCGCACAGGCTTATGATTTCAGCTTTTATGGAATTTTTCGTTTATAGGACGTCTCCTAGAAAGAAATCCAGTTAAGGCAGAAAGTGAGGTCCCTAATTAGCCTGTGCAGACGGCACAGGCTTAAGTGGGACAACACTTTTCGCACATGCATTAAGCCCCATTTTTCCAGAAAGATGCTCATATGCTCATTTCGTGTTGATTACTATTGTGTTGTTTTCTTCAAACATGTGATCGAGGTGTTGTTTTCGCAGATTTCTCAGTCAAACAGTTTGTTAGTTCTTAGATGTTTGAAACTTTTCCAACAGGCTTAATCATATTTTAAAATGTCTGCATAAAAGAGACATTTGTTAATTATGCTATATGTAATACGTATACCCTGCAGTTTGTTATCAAGTGTGTGGTTGTACCTTATCTAGATAGTAACCCCTGCCAACATACTAAAATGTTTGGTATTGTATTCAGCGTTCCAGAAACCTTTTTACTAGTTTTTGTTATTGTCTTTATTCAATAAACTGACAGCAATTATTTTAAACACAAACATTTTTCAGTTCTGTATGTGCTTGTGTTTTTCATTAAACAATGATTTGGAATGTTATGAGTAAACCGTTCTGTAAAAGATTTAAAATTTGAATCATCAACAGTAAGAATTAAAAACAAATTAACCTATAAGAAATGTTCAACGACATTGCTCCCAAAAAATGACTCGTATAAATGCAAAGCTCAAATCATTAACATTGTCACATGGGTAAACGCGGCAACAACTGAGCACTTTAGTCTGTACATTTTATAATAAAATGTATGTATATATATATATATTTATTTATACCAAATATGCAGTGTAACAAATGTACTTTTGCTACGACAATATTTTGAGTAAATTATATCACACTAAATTACCGGTACTTTATATGTATAGTCATATATGTCATGTATCCATATCATTTTGAACACTGGTCTTCGATACAGATCAAATACAAGCTTAATAAACATCCTAACAACCTCTGTTAGGTAACAACACAATAATGTGCACCTTTTGCAGCTATATTCTAGCTTTTTGTACAGCAATTTAATTTTACAATTGATACCTTAAATTTTTCTCTGTTTACGCCTGGTTTTATGAGAACTCAAATAAACTCATACCTCTCCAAGACTGCTGTTTCTTGTGTTTTTTTTTTGCTTTTGACTCCAGTAGAAATATCAACACAGGTCCTCTAGGCCAATACATGTATATCAAATTAGGTGAAACAAAAGGTATTAAGCCTATAACATTTTAGCCTCGCTCTGTGAAAAGGGGGTTTAATGCATGTGTGTACAGACTAATTAGGTACAACACTTTCCGCTTTTATGGTATTTTTCGTTTTAACAAAGTCTCTTCTTAGCAAAAATCTTTTTTAGGCAGAAAGTGTCGTCCCTGATTAGCATTTGCGGACTTCACAGGCTAATCTGTGACGACACTTTACGCATATGCATTTAACCCCATTTTCGCAGAGCAAAGCTCATTTATTGTAACCGCTTTAGTTTAATTTTAGTTTAAACCTATTTATTTTTGCTTGATTGCATCGAAAGCCATAGGCTTATATAAACGCTCTTGAGTCCGTTTCCTGGGACTAGAACCAGTACTTGGTGTATTTGGGGGAGATCAAAGGAACGCAACCAGTGGGGTTCGAACCCATGACCACCCGATCGCTAGGCGGACACCATATCCACTACGCCACGACGATTGTAACCGCTTTGACAATGTAGATATTGTTGGAGCTGAGAATTGCATCCCATGTTGGCGTTTTTCTATGCCCTCACTTTCAGACAGAAGGGAATAAAGACTTCATGTTTGTAGATTAACTTCTGGTTCTTTACTGGCAAAAATATGGATGTAAAGCTTATTCTGCAGAAGGGGCTAATGCTTTGTGCTTATTTGTGAGGGTTTTTAACTAACTGAGGACTCTAGTATCTATGAGTGAGAGAAAATCAACCATGGTTGGAGGATTATCATATCTATGTGTGATAACCGTGGTTAATCGCACTATTTTTTTAACCGTGGTTAATCACGCAATTTTTATAACAACTGGACCATGTCAGGTGATGAAACCTATGTGGTTTAAGTTAAATAATTGTTTGTGTCTCTTAATATTCAGACAATTACAAAAATTACTAAATGGCCAAAAACATATTAAATATGTTGCACTTGTGCTGATGAAGTTCGTGTTTGGATATTTAAAATATGGTAGAAAATGCAACAAAAATTGTTATTGGGTAAAAATTATAAAAAAGGCAACCATTAACTTATTGGTTCAATGAATACCCCATGTTAATCTAACAATCAAATCAAAAGAAAAACAGGTAAGTTCAATCATTATTTACTATGTATACAAAACAAAACAACAATGTGAAGATCCTATGGTTGCCATGACTACAAGTCTCGTCTGATGGCCTTGAGGAAGGTCAGCAGGGTGTGTCTGAGTAGGACGGCGTGTGTCCGGGGCAGGTCAAGGCCCGCATTTGGTACCCGCAGCACAAGACTGTGACCTGACTGCAGCTCTGAAAGATTTGTAGGTTTAAAGTTTTTTTATCTGGGCGTGTAGGTGAAGCAATTTATAGACTTGAGAATAGTCTTTTTTTGTGGGACACTGTTTTCTTTAGTTTTGTATTTGAAAAAATAGTTTATGCTCTATACTTGATTTCCAATTTAAGTTATATTACATTTGTATGCTGTTGATCACGGACATTTTCTTATGTTCTCACTGATCAAGTCAACCGTCAACATCGTTTACTTTAAAAGAAAGCTATAGCATAACAGCCCCTCACCCTTGGGTAGGACTGCTGTGTTGCCATGGTCACATCTAAACTCCACCACACTGGTTGTAGGCAGTGCAAGACACGCTAGGTACTCCAGAGTGTCTTTGTTATTCAACTCTTCAGAGTCATCGCCAAGGATTGCAAGGGTTGGTACATTCCTTACACGGAAACTGACTGCATCCTGGCTGACCTGTATGTGGATAACATTTAAATTGCTCTGAAGATTACTAATTCATTTTGAATACGCAATCAAAACTGTTCAACTTTAAAATAAACTTGAAAGTTTGGAAAATGGAAAGTTTTTTTTACTTTCTGACCTTTCGAAATCAGAAGTTTTGCTAATAATCTGTAAATCTTTTGACAGAATGAGTAATGTTCAACATACAAAATAAATGTTTCAATTAACATAGCAAATATCCCTACCCTCACTATAGCTTTTATTTTACTTCAGTAATGGTTTTAGTTCACCTGAGCTGTTTTTATCACCCTATGTCTGCCTTTGTGGTGTATGTCGTCAACTTACATCTCATCACCACTCTAGAATCAACATTTTTCATTCAATCTTCATGAAACTTTGTCAGATTGTTTATCTAGACAATATCTTAGATGCATTCTAATGCCAAAAACTATGTCATCAGGTCAAACTTTAAACAAGAAACCGTCGGAGACGGGTGATGCTCCCCAAAGTGTTTTTTTCTCACAATATTGCACTATATATTCAGATAAAAGGAAACGTCTTGAGGGGCATAACTTTGGACAAAATAATACGATGGATTGTTTAGCAACTTAAAAATTTCAAAGGGCCATAACTCTCTATATAAATCATCTAACCAGAATCCACTTATAACATGCGCATCTCCTCAAGGTAGTTAAGCTTCCCATAAAGCTTCATTGAATTCCAGTCAGTAGTTGGGGAGAAATAGCCCGGACAAGAATTGCACTATATGTACAGTTTATAGAAAATTTCAAAGGGCCATAACTCTGTGAAAAATCATCCGACCATAACCGGCTGATAATATGCACATCTCCTGTTGGTAGTGAAGCTTCCCATAAAGTTTCATTGAATTCCAGTCATTTGTTGCTGAGAAATAGCCCGGACAAATTTCCGGACACCCACACACCCACGGAGAGACGAAGCGGCGACTATATGCTCCCCCATATATATATATATGGGGAGCATAAAAACAAAAGATGTGTTTGTCAGAAACACAATGCCCCCTTCACCGCCGCTTTGAAATAAAATTTATATTTATCATTTGGCTGGTATAGAAATTATCTCCCTTTAAAGCTTGTTACTTCACTTGGATTTTGTCTTTTGACCTTTGACCTTGAAGGATGACTTTGACCTTTCACCACTCAAAATGTGCAGCTCCATGAGATACACATGCATGCCAAATATCAAGTTGCTTTATTCAATTTTGCAAAAGTTATGGCCAATGTTAAAGTTTTCGGACAGACGCACTGACAGTTCAACTGCTATATGCCACCCTACTGGTGGCATAAACACATGATACCACTCTAGAGGTCAAAATTATGACCCAATTGATGAAGTTGTCTGAATATTCATGTGAAAAATTCAAAAACTAAGTCGACAGGTCATGTCTAAGGAAAACATTATTACAAAACTAGAGGCCCTATTTATGACTCAATCTTGATGAAACTTGATCATAATCCTTATCTTGACAATAAGGACATTTTTTAATCTGGGTCAAGTAGGGTCACAAACTAGGACTTCAACAATTTGTGTTCATGAACTTAGGCGAGCGTTTAAGGGCCATCATGGCCCTCTTGTTAAATTTAAGGTACCAGAAGGCGTTTTTCTCAATTGATTTTTAAAATTCAAAATGTTGATCAAGATTTTTAGTATGGAAGTCAGCACTTTCACATTTTGTTGGACAGAAGAAGTTTTAATACTTTTAGGACTTCAATTTCGAAGGCCCTGCGACAAACTGGGAGTACATAACTCCCACACTTCCCTTTATGCAAGCCATATGTTCATGCCACAACATTCTATGCTTTTGGGTTTGCAACACACACAAGATGCTAGATGACATACTGTAGTAATGGTTCATTAACATTGAACAAGTACACTTAGAGCTATCTTACAAACTGGACCAGACTTAAGCACATATTCAACCTAGGACATAAGTATCACCTCTAACCTTATACATACATTTTAACTGGGCTTTCATTACACTCTCATATTTACCCTGTGACTCTTATTAGATTGTTGGACACATGGTTTTTTATTCTTTAGTATTATAAAGTGTGGAAATGATAACAAACAAAGAAGAAAACCTAACACAACAAAATCTGACCAAATTCCAGAGAAGTAAGCCTATGTGTCGGTTTTGACTTTGTTCTTTTTGAGTCTAAGGAAAGCCTGTGCAAAAAAATTCTAGAAAATTCTTAAGCCTGTTTTAAGAATTATTAGTTATGCTCACTTTAATACTGCAATATTTTGCACAAAAATCATTTAAAAAATATTAAAAGCTTGATGTGAGAATTATATACGAACTAAACAGCATAATATTTTTTGCACGCCACTATGAAGTCTTAAACAAATTGAATCTATTAAGAACAAGACATGTGTTTGTCAGAAACACAATGCCCCCTACTGCGCCGCTTTGAGTTAATTTTTTTTGACCTTGAAGGATGACCTTTCACAACTCAAAATGCATGCCAAATATCAAATTGCTATGGTCAAAATTGCAAAAAAAATCCACCTTTTTCGAAACCTAAACGCAAAACCTAAACTCAAAGTGTGACGGAATTTCAGAAGGACAGACAGACGGACGGACAGACAGACAGACGTACAGTGCGATCACTATATGACCACCTTCGGGGGCATAAAAATATTTAATTTTATTTGACTTTGTTAGAGACTACAAATGGGTTAGAATGCATATCTAAGGGGTGAAGGGTTAAACAAGGCTTGGATTTTTTTAGAAATTTGGGCCTGATATTCATAGCATCTCTGACCATAGAAACTTGATGCAGCAGTACATACGTCTGTAAATGAAAGGGCTCTGATAAGCCTGGAGTATGTGATGATGCTGTACGTGGGCCAGTGTTTCTTCTTTGTGAGGAACTTGCAGCCTTTGACAACGGAGCGAATCACAGGCTGAAGAATCAATCGGTCGTCCCAGAACATACTGAAGTACTTGTGGAACAGCGCAGGCTCCATGGCGCTGAAATGAGACAGATGTAGTGTCACATGTGCAAAAGTGTCGTCCCAGATTAGCCTGTCAGTTTAATTAGGGACGACACTATCCGTCTTGCTCTAAATTGGAATTTGAAGAAGAGACTTGCTTTTAAAGAAAAATACTTTAAAAGCTGAAAGTGTCATCCCTGATTAGCTTGTGTGCATGCATTAGGCCCTGTTTTCAAAGAGCGAGGCTTATATAAATATTCCAATCATACAAGAAAAGATTTGAAATCTAATACATGTACTGTTAAGACTAAATGACACTAATAGTTGATACTACTGTATTGTGTATGATATAACGGGTAAAACAGTTTAGTTTTTGTATTTAAAAATAAAGGCAGATTTTCACTAACAACATACCTTGACCAATGAGTTAGTGACTAAATAAATAACTATACATATTTAAATGGTAAGTGCATGGATCTTTTGTTCCTCAAAACAATAATATGGCCCATTGCTTTCAACCCCTTGTGCTGGTTGACATTGGAAATGTATATTGAATCCTTCCAGCATGGATTACCATAAAAGTAGGAATAAAATCAGAGTATTTTCTCCCAAAAGCAAGAGAAATTAGGTAAATATTCTTCCAAAAGAATGAAAAGTAGCAAGAATAATGTTGATTTACTTTTAAGCCAATACAAAATTCTGGAGAAAAGCCATATAGTTCTATGTGTTGTAGTCACAGGTGAATCTTAAGTAAAATTTCTGAACCAAAATCTTAAGGTAAAACAATCAATGAAAAAAGTTATCGAATACAAAAAGACTAAAGTATCAGTTACAGTATTTTACACGATAATTTAGGAATTTATAAAATTGTCAACATTTAATTAATGCTACATTCACTTAATTACACTCAAAGCTTATGGGGTGTACCAGACTAGCCATGGCAGAGTGATCTACTTACGGTGTGTACTGGAGCCCAGTGGGGTTGAGCAGCACCAGGGCTTGTACCAGCCCCTTGTTGTAGGTGGCCAGGTGGATCCCACTGTATACACTGTCACTGTTCACAAGCAAAAGGTCCACCCTGTCAGCAACACACAATCAGACAGTCAGACAGTTAGAGACATACACAGACATAGACTTGATCCTAGGGGTGTAATATGATTTTGCTTAATATAATGAAATAAGTCAAATAACCATAGGGCCTCAGCAACAGTCCCCCAGCATACTCTGTTTTGGGCTGCTTTCTTTAGCTCTCCCCATGACATTTTATAGTTTTTCATTTCTTCCTCACAGGATCGCCTCCAGGTGGTCTAAGGGCGTCTGACTCGTCTCTTGCCCTGGGGATTCCACTGTAAGGCCTGTCGGGTGATGTCTTCTGGAGGTTTTCGCAAGGTGTGACCAATCCACCTCCATTTCCGCCTTGCAATCTGCTGTCCGATGGGGTCCTGGTTTGCATATGTCGGTGTTCTTGACTTTGTCTGTCCATCTGACCTTTAGGATGTTTCGGAGGCACCTGTTCGTAAAGACTTGGATCTTGTTGGTCAGAGTGTTGGTGACTCTCCAGATCTCAGAGCCGTAGAGGAGGACAGACTTTACGTTGCTGTTAAAAATCCCGAGTTTAGTGTGGATAGAGAGGGATGCTGCTTTCCAGACTGGCCTTAGAGTGTTGAAGGTATATCTGGCTTTTCCGAGTCTAGCCTTGATGTCATGATCAGAACCGCCTGTTGCTGACACAACGCTGCCCAGGGAGGTGAAGGTGTCCACCTCCTTGAGCTCTTTGTCTCCCACGGTAATAGGCTTCTGCTGTTTCTTGTTCACGGCCATGGTCTCTGTCTTTTCGAGGTTAATTTGCAGTCCGGTTTTTGCTGCATCTCTGGTTAGGTTTCTGTTTTTTGCTGCATGTGTTGTAAGCATTGGGACATCAGGCACAAGTCTAGGTCCTCCAAGGTCTGTGTCAGGGTCCACTGGATTCTGGTCTTACCTGTTTTGGTTGTCTCCCTCATGACCACACTTGTATAGAAATAAGCAAGAATCATTAACCCTTTGCATGCTGGGAAATTTGTCGTCTGCTAAAATGTTGTCTGCTAAATTTCTAAAATTAGCATTTTCTTCGATGTTTTTCAAAGAATACTATCAGAATAGCAAACAGTTTGGATCCTGATGAGACGCCACGTGTTTGCAAAGGCCTTCAAAATCCGGTTCCAGCGCTCAAAGGGTTAAGTAACATACCAGATGAGCCTGTGTAGTCTGCAAAGGCTAATCAGGGACAACACTTCTCACTTTTATTGATTTTTGTTGTTGAAAGGAAGTCTCTTCTGAATANAATTTTTTTTTTTTTTTAAATGCAACATTTAGTTAGTTTGCCTTTGCAGCTATATGGCTTGAACCTAGGTAAATATAATATTGACAGCTTGAAAACACTTAGTTTTCAATTTTAAAGTATTTGGGAGCAAAAAATCAAATAAACCAATTTCCCAATTTGAGGTTTTCACGACTCGATTTTTCCCAATTTTGAGGTTTTCACGACTCGATTTTTCCCAATTGGACCGGTACGGGTACGTTTCCCAATTGGACAAAGAAAATCGCTGGTTATAACAACAAAGCATATACACATGATCAGTAAAATAAAAATAAAATTGATGGTTAAATAAATTTATAAATGCACTTAAACATATTGTTCATGACCAATAACTGGCATGGACATAAGCTGATGAAATAAATACTTACTTGTCAACCTTTATTTCTCTCAAGAAGTCCCTGATGAAAATAGATCGCTCATTGACAGAATGCATGAACACAACGCTTTCGTGGCGAGATTTGGCACGACAATATTGGCTATCTGAAGTGGCAACATAACAGTAAATTTGCATGATGACAACAGGCCTAAACAAGTGTAGTACCTATAAGAACAAGAAAGCAGCTCTGTTAGCTTAGATGGTGGAGTTCCTTGCTCATGAGTAAGCGCACTACACATTTCAGCAATTTCAATGTCTTTTATACAATGCATATATACCCGAATTCGCATCTTTTGGAGCTCTGCAGACATTATTGGAAGTCTTTCTTGGACAACCAAATTCTAATCTTATAAATATAAGGTCAGAACAATCTATACAAAAATTGTATTGTTGGATGAGTCATGTAAAATCTTCCCTTACTATAAAGAATGGTTTAAAAAACATGGAGAAATTTGATGAACATCTGTGATCCTTTGTATAAAAATTGTCTTACATGTTGTCTGCGTGTATATCTTAGGTCAGAGTTTTATTTTCTTTGAAAAGTTAATGTGAAACTCGCACTCCTGATTGTATAGCTACCTGGAAGGTTGGGTATAATCACACGGTATCCAAGCTTGGCAAACGTAAGCAGGGCACTTTGCAACTCCGCATGTGTCCCTACACTGCTTGGTATCCCCAGGATCACAGGGGTGCGCTTTGAAACTGTTGAAGCATAACATGTGTCCACAAATCCAACATCAAATTGCACACCATCAGGGAAATCTTCCCACATGTCAACACTTGTTTTCACATAAACGAACCTCAGTGGAAACACAGCCTCAAAGTCAACTTCATTGCCAGTGACTTCAAGGGGTTTACTGCTAAACCATAATGGCCTAAAACTGCTGCCTGGCTGAATTGATTTGTTTTTGTGAATGCGTGACAAGCTGGAAAAGTGTTTCTTACACGAAGAGCACAGTGTTATTTGTTGACAGAATTTAATTTGTCTCTGCAGCCGGCTCGTTAAATTCGTCTGCACTAACTCAATGCGAGAACGTTTTAAAGACGTGACGAAAATACCACAAATTCGTTTCAGTTGGATGGAATTCATGTTTGATGATTAGTTTTATTTCAATCATCCCTGCTATTCAGGCAAATACTTGAATAAATGCAAGCTTAATGTCAAAGTCATGTTGACACCATGGGCGCAGCCATATTTCATAAAATTAGTTTTTGTCGTAAAAACTGCAATTTATGAAGGTTACATACTACTACATGCAAGAGCATTAATCAGCATCAACTTGCACTACAAATTTATACCATAGTGGCGTATAATATCTTGATAAAAATAAGGACATTTGTCACAACATCATTGTAAGTGACATTCAAAAAAAATAAATTTTGGGCCGCATAAAGATCTTCTATGGTGTACTGTTAAATACTGAATTGGACAATTTATTTAAAATGTGACAACACATGTTCACAAACAATGGAGACAAAGTTGTTTTGAACTCCCGTTTGAACTATTACGATCATCAGTGAATATTGGGCATATCAATCGACGGTCGTGTTATTTCTGTATGTTTGTCAATGGCATTTCACTGTTGACACACTGTCAAATGCATACTTATCGCACATGACACATAACGGTAATCCTAACTTTTGATACGTTTCTTGTTTGAAACACAGCGTCATCGGCTCATTTTGCCATTCATGCATATATGAGCCTCATTCTGTGAAAACGAGGCTTAAAGTGTTTTTCCATATTAGCCTATACAGTCTAATGAGGGACGACACTTTCCGCCATAACTGGATTTTCGCTAAGAAGAGACTAACTTTTAACAAAAAATACTGTCAAAGGGGAAGGTAACGTCCTAGATTAGCCTGTGCAGTCTGCACGCTTAACGTACATGCATCAAGCCTCGTTTTCCCGCAGCGAGGCACATATTCAATATAAAATGACTATGGTTACTTAGAAATACGAACACATAAGTAGGCAACCAAGTGTGCTCTGCGTGTTGTAACAATACGTTCATCTTCGTGTGACGGTCAGGTATCCGTCACCATAATTATATTATGATACACGGACAATTCTCGGAAGGGCGTCGGACGTTCGAAAATGAGTTATGCGGTCTCTGCTTAGTTCGCACGATCGCTTCGATTTTTTCATAAAATATACATATGTTGTTGATGACTCGATAGAATCCTACCGTTGAAATAAACGGTTAATGAGAATGCTTCGCATCCGTAATTGCCGCTTAAATAAACAACGTCGCGCGTAATAACCATAAGAAATCCATGTTCGAGTCAAATAAAACAATGTTCGAGTCAATGTTGCGTTAGGATTCAGAGTATGGGTTTATTGCACATTGATTGACTCTGACTTAGCTTTCACTGACAGTTACACCATGTCGACAGCACGTGATAACAACGTTGTCACGTAGTTCGAACCAAATCACATCTCATGTAACTCTCGTCATAGAGGATGTAACCCTTACGGATCAAATGGTAACATTATAGAAGTATCTGTACAATTACTAATTGCTTGAAAATGACAACTGGTTTGATTGTTCAAAGGATGACAAAGGAGAATGAACTTTGCCTTTTAAAAACAAGGTCGTTTGGGACTACCGTATATATACTGACTTAAAGAATCTACTATACAAGGTCCGTCTGGAATTACCAACAAAATCAAGGTAAGTTCGGCTGTTTTCGTGATTTGATAAACCCATTTATACACGCAGTAATCGACAAAGATTGCGATAAGCACATCGATCCGTACACAATAGTATGTGTGCCTGCATGCTTTCATTTTTGTCTGCAGTTTTATCACATTGTTCGATTCTAACGACTATCCAAATCATCAACATGTATTTTCTTAGATTCATCAAATGCGGATTTAGGCTTTTCTTGTAATTGGTTATACGTGATACCGTAAAGCAGTATACTGATTATACTAATTATAATAATTCAAAAATGTGTTATTTAAACGCATACACGTCGAAGATTCATTAAGGTGATCTACTAATTTATTCTTTATGCAACGTAATGTATGATACAACATGGCTTAAAAATATATTCATTATTCGGATTAAAAGAAAAAGGGCATGTTTGAATTTGCATTTTCGTATATTTATATGTTTGTGTTTAGAAGAATATGACTCCAAGCAGCATGATTGTGTTCTGCGCATGTGTGTTTCTGTCTGTGCGCAACATCCGATGTATGCCTAAACAATATGGTAAGTATGAATTGTGACGCAAACGGTAAATTTGTTGCCAGTGATGTATTGAAAGCAAGTTGCAACTCAATAAAAATGGCCATAGAAATAGCTTTGTGTATCAGTATTAACCTTGTAAAAATCTAGTCAAAACGTGCTTTATAACGAAACTAAACGTGACGTAAAAAGAACGATGCTATTTAATGTACCATAGGTTTGTTTTGAACGTTTGATTGTGGCCTAGTCCTTCTGGAATTTCGAGAATAAGTTCACTAGAAAAACACTATATTATAAAAATTCCAATTACACGTTACGATATTAAGTTGCTTTAAAACATGTATATGCAGGTAAAATTTATATATATGGTGGTCAGGTCCGTTATGTGCAATGATCTTTGTAGAGAGACATGACTTAAAAACGTGAAATTTCACATTCCAGATTAAAATAAAACCGTTAATACTGATATATAAATAATAATATTTTCCATCATAGTTTGTTGTCGAATAGCCTCTAGAC